>NQII01000735.1:261161-350728 GCA_002778355.1 Clitarchus hookeri
GGGGCCTTGTACTGTGTCTCGCCTCAGGTCGTGAATGTCACAGGGCGCGGTCCTACAAGCCAGCCGGCACCTCGCTACAGCTGCTGAAGGCGCCCAACTACCTGGTGCCACGTGACACGCCCCCTGAGCCTTACCACCAACACCCGGCGACCTTCATGCAGCAGGTGAGTCGCCCTTACACGTCCGCATCCATCTTCACGCTCCTTTCAAGGTGGAGAGAGAGAGAGAGAGAGAGAGAGAGCAATCATAGTGTGTTCGTGTGGTACGCTCTTTCTACTACCTCTGCTCTCTCCACGCTCTTTCTCGCTCTCTGCCACTCGCGCTACCAGACGCACTTGCGTGGTTTGTTGTTCGCGTGGCAGGAGCACTGCTCGTTCTGCTACCTAAAGTGTATATGCCACGATGAAGCATTCCTTGAACGATTCCATGCAAGCCCACATGGCAACTTGTATGGATGGTTTTATGGAAGATTTGGCCGACTGCTGGACGTTTTCAGGGACGTTTTCGTAATTAATAGTGTGCAAATTTCGATGGACGTTTTTCTACCATGTTGAAATTTTAACCAATCAGAGAGAGGGCGGAGGAGTCATTTTGTTTATTTTGTTTTGATAAAGAGCTTAACACAATTAAATACGGATGAGTAGTAAATAAAAAAGCACGAAAATGTTTACCATAGCTTTTACACAATGCTGTTTTAGAAGCAGTAAACATTCATGTTTATCTAAAACAAAATTTCCAATTATAACATCAAAAAGATTATGCTCTGTGCATAAACGCATAATGCTGAAGCCGTGAGTGAAGATTTTACTGTTGCAACTGTGGTTCTAGAACAATCATAAAATATACACTCGTCTTTACTTTTGTGGAAAGTTTCGTTCGACGGGTTATTCAGCAGGTCTTGTGGAAGCTTTTATCCGAGCTTGTACGGAACATTTTATCATCACAGGTTGAGAGGTTTAAGAGCAACTCTTTCTGCTCTTGCTCGCCGAGGTGGAGCAGAGAGAGAGAGAGAGAGAGAGAGAGAGAGAGAGCGAGAGAGAGAGAGAGAGAGAGAAAGAGAGTAAAAACGTCTCCACCCAGCCTACAAAAACATAAAAAAAAAAAAAACTCTCAAACGACTGCCTGTTAGGTGCTTGGCGAATTTGGGATAAACTTTCTTGAAAGAATTATTTATTTGGCTTATAATAAAACGTAGCCTCTCATCTTCGCGTCATTTGCCAAACAAAACACGCACTTTTGCTCTTTATCATTTGTGTCGTAAGATCGAGATCATCTTCTCTTTTTGCTGCTTTCACGCTCCTTAAAAAAATATCACATATTCTCGAGAGGAAAAGTAACAAAAAGTACCACGCAAAAAAAAAACATACTGTGGTGTTATCACTNGCTTGGCGAATTTGGGATAAACTTTCTTGAAAGAATTATTTATTTGGCTTATAATAAAACGTAGCCTCTCATCTTCACGTCATTTGCCAAACAAAACACGCACTTTTGCTCTTTATCATTTGTGTCGTAAGATCGAGATCATCTTCTCTTTTTGCTGCTTTCATGGTCCTTAAAAAAATATCACATATTCTCGAGAGGAAAAGTAACAAAAAGTACCACGCAAAAAAAAAAAACATACTGTGGTGTTATCACTTTTTGGGCATATTATACACACGACGTTCATAATTGAAATTTATATTTCGAAAATGTACATCCTATCACTCATATAATTAAATAATTGTAATATAAATGGAGTGTTTTATTTGTTTCCCATGTGAAATAAACGGTTATCCTCTGAGAATGACTACAGTAGCGATAGTAGTACAAAAAGCGTAAATANCCACGCAAAAAAAAAACATACTGTGGTGTTATCACTTTTTGGGCATATTATACACACGACGTTCATAATTGAAATTTATACTTCGAAAATGTACATCCTATCACTCATATGATTAAATAATTGTAATATAAATGGAGTGTTTTATTTGTTTCCCATGTGAAATAAACGGTTATCCTCTGAGAATGACTACAGTAGCGATAGTAGTACAAAAAGCGTAAATATATTATTCTTTAAAATACAAATTACAAAGTCACATTTTCGAAAATTAGTTATAAACGTAGGTAATATTAAAACATATATAACCAAGATGGCGTCTAACGTTAAGGCTGAAACTAAAAAATGTTTTATTTCTATGTTTTGAAGATATTTCTAAGCTTCATCACATGTTACTGAAGATAATTTAATTAAAATGCCACCTAATTTTTAAATTTAGTTCAACCCCTTTTTAAAAGTGTAAATATGAGAGTTTTAAGTTAAAAATTTTATTCGTGCCAGTTTCGAGAAATAATCTCAACACAAACTTTGGTTTNGTAAATATGAGAGTTTTAAGTTAAAAATTTTATTCGTGCCAGTTTCGAGAAATAATCTCAACACAAACTTTGGTTTCAGCAAATGTGTTTAGTAAGTCACTTGAATGACATGTTATAATTTCTTCGACACCCGACACTTAGTTCACCTGCCATAAGGGTTTAACTATCCCGACTTTTATTTTATCTCAAAATTGAAAAATTAAAATACAGGCGAACCACAAAGCAAAGTTACAAGACATATTTATGACATTTTAATAACATGAACAATTATTTTCAGTTGTAGCCTAACTCATTTCTGTTGTGCCATTTTGAAATTTATACGAAAAAGGTATACATTTAAAATGNTATTTTCAGTTGTAGCCTAACTCATTTCTGTTGTGCCATTTTGAAATTTATACGAAAAAGGTATACATTTAAAATGTTTCTAACCATTTTTTGAAAAGTTAATATTTCTTCCAGTGCCATAATTGTTTCAGTCTATCATTTCATATCAAAACGAAAAAAAAAAAACATTAGCAAATTGATGTAACCTCTTGAACGTCCTCAACACCTTACATCAGCTCAGTTTTTACCCAACGCCTACTTCAAAAGTGAAATCTTAACTTTCATGTTGATGGTNCCAACTAAGATAAACCTCAAACTGATTTTTAGCTGGAATGACCAAGAAAGCTGTAAATACACTAAATCAGCTTCTGTCAAGAGGGTCCGGCTTCCCATTTATCCTCTGTACTGGAGCCTGTATTGAGATCAATTCCTTGTGTCTGCCTGTTGCATATGCAGTCATAACTACCCGTAATAGTAAATATTTCCGTGGATCTTATATTTATGAGCGTTAACCACTACATTTGAAATTAGCTTTTGAGACAAAAGTCTTGGAAACTATGTCCTAGCTACAACGGAGTTAAAACTATCAGCAAAAAAATTTTTTTTGGTGCTCGCATTTGCATTTTGTTAAAAGAGAGTAGTTGTTAGACTTCTGAAGTTACTATTGGTTTTTGCTGGATACTTTTTGTTTTGTGTTAATCAGAGNCTGGATACTTTTTGTTTTGTGTTAATCAGGGAAATAAAGGGTGTAAGAGCAAACTACTGTTGCAACAAAAACCAACACTCTAAATTTGAATCAGAGCCAAATCAACGAAAACAGTGAAAATTGAGAGACTGGTTATGAATGCCAGATAACTGTAATTAATATGGTGACTGAATTTCACTGATTTATTTGTGATTCGCACTGAATGTCAGGAATTCCACCGCTATAAATCACTTGTTCCCAGTTAATTTGCGTGATTCGCCAGTCAGCACTAACTTTCAGATAATCTTATTTCACTTATTTGCATCACTTACTCGGGCTTAGAGTGTAGTGCCACATGGGCATGGTCATCAGGTCTACGGAAGTGTAAATGCCCATCTGTGGCGCTGTGGGAGTTTATACCGTAGGCTGATATATGACACTAGGCAGGACTTCCATAACTAGAAATTCTAATAATTCGCGTTAAAAAAAACGGCCGTGTGCAAGACTCCTCAGTCCTGCACACAGTCGGGTGGAAGTCACTTGTGGATTTGGGGCCTCAAATAGAAACAGTGGTGGATCCAGACTTGAGTTTTTTTTTTCGAAGTGGAAAATGGAGAAGTGGGAGTAGCAATCAGGAAGGTCTGAGTGTATGGAAAACCCAAGGGAAAATGTTAGAATTAGACTCTTAAGATTGGACTTTTAATTTATCCATGGTTTCTGGAAATACTATATTTAGCCAGAGTTTAAAATTCAAACAAATTTACCATCTTACACCGTTCCTCGTTCGGTCATTAACTGCGCGAGGATTTGAAAGGTTTTGCAAAAGATCTATTGGCTGGGCTAAAGCCTGGCAAGTAAGTTACCGGGCGCTGATTGGCGAACGTGGGGCGCTTCGATTTGGAGGTTTCAGTGCACAAATAGATCAAGTTTATTATCAGAGTCCATTGAACAGTCATCGTATTTTCTTATATCAAGCGTATGGATTTAAGTTGGCAGTACAAGCGGCTGTTCAGCTTCTGTGTTGTTAACTATTCAGGGGTCACTCGCAGTGACATCTCAAGTGGCGAGAGCTGGTGCACCAGCAGCGGGGCCTGACTGTGCGTTGTGTGTGCGGGCAGTTGCTGGAGGAGAGGCCGTGGCTGGAGAAGGTGTTGGGCAGCGAGCCGCCTCCAGACGAGGTCGTTGCCCTGAGCCAGCAGCCCACCATGCCCGTCTACACCGAACACTTCTCCGCAGGAGGTGAGCGACCACGTGCATGAACACGGGGTGCTGCAGGTATGCCCGTTAGGAGAGTCTTTAAAACTACATTAATGATCTCCGCTTACAACCCCGAAATGCGCTGCAAAGTGAAGCTATATTCGTTTTTTTTCTCGGTTTATCGTGCACTGTACGTGCTCAAACGTCCAACATTGCAGATACGTCTGTGCTAGCCTCGGCCACGCTGTACGTTAACCCATTCATACCCAGAGTACACGATTGTGTACATCACGCACGTGCAGGTAATTTTTGGTCTGTATTGCACACCCCGAAGCTCAATGACCAAACCGTCTTACTGGCATAGGTCATGATTGGTTCATATAACCATAGTTGAACATTTAGCCTACAGCTCATTGGCTGTGACAACGAAACAAGTGTTGTTCCGACTTAAATACAGCACGCATCATAACATTTTTTGTTTACAGCACCCGAACCCGTAAATTAAAGTGGGTCTGAAAGGGTGAAAACCCGTTGAGTCCCAAACTTATTTCCGAGCTCAACTGTAGAAGGCGTGTAATTTTTTGATGAGCACTTTACTTGTGTCGATTATGCTTCTCCCGACCACCGAAGAACGTACTGTGTGTGCGCTGATGTCCGCGTTAATCACTCACACATTAGAGGCGTCTAGAGGTCAACAAATAATACTTCTCACGAGGAAGACGCTCGAAACACAGGCCACTGATTCCTTGTCNTAGAGGCGTCTAGAGGTCAACAAATAATACTTCTCACGAGGAAGACGCTCGAAACACAGGCCACTGATTCCTTGTCGTGTACAGCACCGGCCATAAATGTCCTTCACGTGCAACATGTCCTCGATAGTGAACACAGGGACGAGTGAGTCAAGGTACTGGCTAATGGGTACCTGGAATGTCACCGCCCGTAACCTGGAAATTGCCGAACGCATGGCCACGCCTAAGTGAGTGGCTAGCGCATTCATACCTCTAGTCTAGTTTTATTTCGACTGTATTATATTTAAGAAAGTACAAGCATTTGATTCGTGCCAAAAGGTACGGTCAATTGAAAATTTGAAAATTCGGAAGTAAACGTCACGTTAAGGAGGATTGATACCTGCCATCTGGGATTTATGTTTTTTTTTTTCCTCTCCTCGAACTGACAATGTAGAATGTGTTTTACATTTTCCGGTCCGACAAGGCATAGGGTATAGCTTGGTACACTTCCTGAAATCTATATTATAGCGTTTTCTCTTCCTGCTATTTCCTCTGTAGTCGTTCACAGAAAATAATCACTTCTTTCTTCTCAGCGCTTACCTTTTAGAAAGTAATGAATGCAGTGAAACTGCAACAAATATAGAACATTTGTGGACCTACTATCTGTGCTCTGTCGCGCCAAAAATTTTGATTCGACCTCTGAAGCAGAAGGAACAGCGAGAAAACTGCTAAATCCAAGATGGAAGGGATCAATCCCCCTTAATCACAGTTGACCAACCGATTATGACAGTACTAGTGGCGACGGCTGAGTCAATTTTGGTGACATGGGCATACCAGAGCACTTAATTTAATAAATAATGCGTTAAACTTAGTCGAAGTCTTGTGGTTTTGACAGTCGTTTAGAAATCAATCATTTCAATGTTGGAACACGAGGGTGGCTACTGCGCAGCTCGCATACTCTCTCCACCCCATATCCGCTTTACCAGCACAAGCAGTGCGAGTGGATCAGTAGGGCCACCTGTTTTTCGCGAAAATACTTATGGGCAGGCTAGTCTTCATCATCGTTCGTGCACACTTGCACATTTACTTTGGCTATTGGCAGCCTGTCTGTGTGAGAAGGCAGTTTCTACTCGACTGAACCAATCAGATCTAAGTTACCCCGACACTAAACGTCCGTGATTGGCTGGCAGACCTCTAAAGACGCGCGAGCGATTAAATCATCTAACCGCGAATTTGGTTCTAAACTAAAGTGTTTTGCAGTGCAACTAGTCGTGGAATGTTTTCGCGGAAAGTAGGTTGCGCTACGCATGAGCACTGTGTTGGTGTGTTGCAGAGCGTGCTGGAAGACCAGCTCGAGTGCAGCTACCAGAAGGATGGATACTGCCCGCTACCACCTTCCAGGCCGGCTACAGGCTGCACACGCGCACCTTTCCTGTCTCGCCGATACCACCGCGACACAACATCCTTACTGACCGTAATTCAACTCTCTAGCGCCCTGCAAACCCACCTGTGTCGATCCCTCGCTTTGTGTGTTGAACTGCCGTTTCTGCAGATGTAGTCTGTCCATAGATGCTGCCGTAGTGAAAAGCCCGTGACACAGGATTCTCAAAGGGGAACATCTAGTAAGGTTTTTAAAAGCCTCAAGGTCACGTATAGGCATAAGAAAAAACCCAAAAATTCCGGAAATTCATTTAATTGATTCAGTGATTCATTTCAACCTCATGTACATTTGAGTTTCCGATTTCGTTGAGAACAAGGTCCAAATCCCACGCTACTCGGTCTGCATGAGTGAGTGAAGAGATTTGAGTGCCTCTTAACATCGAGGTATTTAGAGTCAATGAGGGTGAAACGAGGTGAGTATGGAGCAGCGCCGGAGTGCAAGGGCGGGGTTAACGAGAGATCGCCGGGAAAACCCGCCGACCAGCGGCATCGTCCGGCACGATTCCCACGTGCGAAAATTCGGCAACTATCTAGCTGTGAATCGAGCCCGGTTTGCTTAGGTGGGAGGCAAGCAGTCTAACCACTACACCACCGCCGCCCATACCACAGTTAGAATCATCGAAGTTATACTCGTCACAGTTAGGACCACAGCCTGGGCTATCAGGAGAACAACGTCGCAAATATACTAGTCAATTAGTTTGTCTCAGAGGATGTAGATCCACTTGATGCTGCCACTTTTGATTCTGATGGTGAGGGTGACGAAGCTCACAATATCACATTTTCTGATTTCTTGCCATTTCCAAAGATAAAATTGCAAGCAGTTTCCAAGTGAAAATCTGCCATAAACAGAAAAGGTACTATCCTGAAGAAGGCATTGTTTGTGGCAAATGACAATTTGTTTATAAGTAAGCCACCAATGAAATATCGAGCCCTTTCATGCAAACTAGCAAAGAAAAAGGCCAAGTTGGCATCAACCAAAACACATTATTCTTGGCATTGTAGGGAGTGCGATGAAACTTCAGCGAAGGATATGAGTTTGTGCATTGTTTGTGTACAATATGTACATGAAGATTGTGTAGGATTGACGAAAGACGGCAAAGAATACTTTCTTTGCCCATACTGTATCAATCCATAAAAAAAATAAATTATCTATTTCACTCTCAAGTGAAAGATGCAGAAACGTCAACAAATCTGCAAATTTCTCACAAGGAAGGCGCTCAAAAAAACAGGCCACTGATTCTTTGTTGTGTACAGTGCCTATAGGTAGGGGCAGTGACATTTCGCTAAAATATTTCTAGACAAGATAGAGCCCAAAGCACTGTAGGGTCGTCCAGCTTCTTTGATTGGCTAAAGTATGTTCTGGCCCTTGTTAACCGTTTGCGCACGAATCACGAAGGTCCAGGGTCGGAGTTACTTAGTCCTGAGTGGCTTGGTCAAAGACGGACACGGCGCCAGCAGCCAATGGAGGTACAACAACAGCTGAGGTGTGTATATGGTATTTGAGTCTACTGTGTGCTCCGATTTTTACGCGAAAAGTCACTGGCCCTACCTATAGGCCGTTCAAAGTAAAGTGAGCCTTTTCAGCCCCTAGTTGCTTTTTCCTACTAGCCATATTTTATCCTTACACCACTTTTAAATATGAATATGGCCATGTAAGTAATAAACAGTGTATATATATTTATTGACTATTATTCCAAATGAGAGGGCTTCAAAAAGTGCTCACTTCACGGTGAATGACCTATACCATAAATATCCTTGACGTGCTACACGTCCTCGGTGATGGACACGAGGACNGCTCACTTCACGGTGAATGACCTATACCATAAATATCCTTGACGTGCTACACGTCCTCGGTGATGGACACGAGGACTGGAGGAGTTAAATTGTCCGCGGGCGGCTGGAGTCTGTTTCGTCTGTGCATTGTGAAACACTGTGCGCGAGACCCCGCAGATGCGAGTGTCGTCCTTGGTGGCCGCCCCACGCACGAGCATGCGTCGTCGAGCGGCAAGTCGTGCCTGCAGGAACTTGGAACGCAGCCCCGGCCAGGAGAAGCCGCGGAGACGCATGGCCAGGGCGGCTCTTCCTGCCGCACCACTCCACACGCACTCTTCGCAAGTTTCCTGTCAAGTTGTTTGATCAATTTTCGAAATGTTTATGCAACCTTGCTGGNACTCCACACGCACTCTTCGCAAGTTTCCTGTCAAGTTGTTTGATCAATTTTCGAAATGTTTATGCAACCTTGCTGGTTTCTTATTTTCGATTTAAAATTCTCTGCATTTACTGAAGCGTTTGAGTAATTATAGGCTGTTCACGATAAACTGAGCACTTTTGAAAGCCCTGCTTAAGATCTGCCTGTAGGCACGCTGTGTGTTCTTCCGCCTTACGTAAATTTAACGTTGCCATGGGCCTAGTCACTTTATTCATGCGTCGGTCGAGTGAAAGTGTGAAATAATTAGAAGAGTAAGAAATATCCTTATCATCACATTGATATGCTTTAAAATAGGAATAAAGNACTCCACACGCACTCTTCGCAAGTTTCCTGTCAAGTTGTTTGATCAATTTTCGAAATGTTTATGCAACCTTGCTGTTTTCTTATTTTCGATTTAAAATTCTCTGCATTTTCTGAAGCGTTTGAGTAATTATAGGCTGTTCACGATAAACTGAGCACTTTTGAAAGCCCTGCTTAAGATCTGCTTGTAGGCACGCTGCGTATTCTTCCGCCTTACGTAAATTTAACGTTGCCATGGGCCTAGTCACTTTATTCATGCGTTGGTCGGGTGAAAGTGTGAAATAATTAGAAGAGTAAGAAATATCCTTATCATCACATTGATATGCTTTAAAATAGGAATAAAANGTGAAAGTGTGAAATAATTAGAAGAGTAAGAAATATCCTTATCATCACATTGATATGCTTTAAAATAGGAATAAAAGAAATAATTTCAGTATTCACAAATGTTTATTTAACACTTTTAATTCAATGTTAATACATGGAACTTCTTTCCACCAGTCATTATCAAACTCACTGGCAGCCTGCCACTCAGTGTAGCAGTTAAAATATAGCGTGTAACTAAAAGAATCATCCAACTTCACAAGGCTATAACTTTTACATGAATGAAGATAGGGCCACGCGGCAAATTGTAAAATACACATGGAAACGTTAAGTTTCCCTTGGCACATGCTGCACGTTGCCGGTTCACTTGGTTGTCGGTAGGTGCCGCCCTAGCAGCGCTACAGCTGGTGCTGCTAGCGCGCTAGTTCAGCATGCGTCGGGGTGGCGATAACAAAGCGACAAGAAGCGTCTTGCGTTCTCCGTTTCAACAAGTGTGAGTCGGTTATAACTGTGCAGCGTGATTTCCGTCGACAGTATGGCACTGCAACTCCCATTGCGCAGAGCATCCGACGGTGGCACGGGCAGTTTCAAGAGACCGGTTGTTCTGAAGTCCACAGGTCGTCCCCGTGTGCCTCGACAACACGTAGAGCGCATCCGGCAGAGTTTTGTACGGAGTCCCCTTAAGTCCACTCGTCATGGCAGCCGAGAGCTGGCCATCGCCATTATGACTGTCTGGTGTGTTATGCGGCGACAGTTGTTTTTCAAACCATACGGGATTCAAGTGCTACCCTTCGTGATGGTGGCAAACAACGACGTCTTGAGTTTTGGGAATGCATTATGGGCATGGACATGGGCAATGACGACTTTTATTCATGTTTGGTGAACAGCGTTGAGGCCACGTTCCAATTAAGTTGAAAAGTGCAGCGCCACAGCGTACGAATATGAGGAAGAACACTGCTGCCAGATACCATAGTCGAGCATGAGGGAGATTCTCCAAAGCTGAATGTGTTTTGCGCCGTTACCCGAGAGCAGGTGTATGTTCTGTTGTTTTTTGCGAAAAAACACCGTTACGGGAATGTCATAACTGGATATGTTCGAGATCTGTGAGACGACGTGGCATGGACTCGACTAATGTCTGAAGGTATGCAGGAGGCAATTCACACCATGAATCCTGCAGGGCAGTCCACAAATCCAATCTGCGCAAATTTGAGAAAGGGTTGCACGTCTGTCACGTTTAATGATTCAGTCGTCGTTTGTCCCGTTCATTCACGATATTTTTCCGGCCGCAACGATGTCGAAGATGTGATGTTTTACCGGATTCCCGATATTCACGGTGCACTCGTGAAATGGTCGTACGCGAACATCCAAATGTTATCGCTACCTCGGAGATACCATGTCCCATCTCTCGTGCGCCGACTATAACACCACGTTCAAACTCACTTAAATCTTGATAACCTGCCATTGTAGCAGCAGTAACCGATCTAGCTGCCGACCGCATCGCGTTACTCTGATTGGTTCCATACCTCTGTTATTTTCATACGCACGCCTATACCAGTTTTTTTGGCTCTTAAGTGTATTTTGTATTCAAACCTGTGTTTTGTACAATACGCTTTCCGGTAAAGTCAACTGTTTTTGAGATATGGGCACTTTAACATGATAGGCGACATGGTGTTAGAGGGCCATCTTATCGACCATTTTGTAAGAAACATCCACATATGACAAAAGTGTACCTGAGCTGAAATTCATCCCTAGACATCAAGGAAATACAATCTGAAGCCACATCCTCCATACGCCATTGTGAGTATATATAAATAACTCATTATAGACAGAAATGTTGGGAAACAATTATGAGCAAAACGAACATTTCTGGCAGTTGATGATATTTGTTATAATCCCTACTTTGCATGCAGAGGCGTGAGCTGGCTGCTGTGTTGTGTATAGCCTATTCACGGGTTCTTCACACTTTTTGAATCAGCCGTTTGAAAAATCACCCCTTCTATGACAATCCTGGTTGTTTCCATTTGTACTGTATCACAAACGTTTTATAAATGTGTTGACATGAAATACTTGATTTTTTGTTAAATTTAACTTACAATATATTTATAAATGATAATATGTCATTTATAATTAACACGTATAAAGACACGGAGAAAATACGTATGTTGGTAATGTCTAGTAAGATACAGTACTTACGGAAAATGATATTACAGTGAGCGCGGTGTGTCTCTGATGTAATTTTCTATAATTAGTTAAGCTTTGTTTGCACGAGGCGGAGGAATATCCTAGGAGTGGAACTTAAGCAGGGCTTCAGAATTGTTGTAAGTTACCGTGAATGGACTATAGCCGTGATCAGAGGTCTGTTGGCTAGGGCGAGGGCGAAGCTGTGTGTGGCGCGTGTTGCAGACGCACTGCGGCAGCTACTCGGGGTACGCACCGGAGACTCGGAGTACGAGGCTGGCATCAGCACCACTGGCAGGCTCGTCATGGAGGAGCGACTGCACAGCCGCCACTAAGCCCTACGCCTCGCCTCCAGTCCTGCGCCTCTGCACTACTCACACTACCCTCGCCTCTTGCTTGTTACATTACTCTTCTCTAATACATTTACTTACGTACTCACGCTTTCCCACAACTCAATCTCAGTATAAGAAGTCTGTGGCGTGAATGGCTACAGGCTGTTCACGTTTAACTGAGAACTTTTGAAAGATCTGCCTAGGATCTACTTCTCTGCCCGTTTTGTATCCTTCCATCACATGAAAAATTAGCATCGCCTCTGACCCTCTCACTTTATTCATGCAACAATAAAGTGTAACTGCGAAATCTGAGAAATAGTTATGAATACAAATATGTTAACGATGTGAAGATTCTTAATCTTATCTGCGTAAAACAGACAGAAAATATTTTATAGAGACAGAAAATATTTTAAATAAATTCAGTGGCCGCATATGTAAAAACTACACTTTTAATATGACGTTATAATATTTGGGAATAATTTTCGTATTTTGCTGTCAACTTAACTGGGGACATGCCAGTCAGTGTACCCGTTAAAGTACTTTTTTTTCGAGGCAGAGATTGTTTTTCATAAGATTATTTCAAAAGAGCTCAGTTTACCGTAAACCGTATGCAACAGCAACTTACACAATGATGCCAATAAAAAGAGCTACCGTCGCTATGCCACACTAGCAGCAGCTGATTATGGAGTTTTAGTGAGTCAGCGGTGGCACTGAAGAACCACGCCCATATTGGTGCTACAGTGAGAGAAGTGTTTGTTCCTGTCAACAAAACATTTGTTTGTATAGGGCGGAAAAAATAATTTTGTTTTCCCATCAAAATACTTTGTTGAGTAAACAAAACTTGAAAACAAACAAAATTAATTTTCTTTGTTTAATAAATTACATTCTTGTATAAAAAAAAANTTGAGTAAACAAAACTTGAAAACAAACAAAATTAATTTTCTTTGTTTAATAAATTACATTCTTGTATAAAAAAAACTCTGTGTTGGCCGCAAAAAATTAGACTGTCAACCAAATATTTAGTTGAATCCACTGTAAATATTTTCTTTTTTTTGGGGGATGGAGGGTCTTATTTTATTGCCATCGTTCGAAAATACAGCTCGAGAGATTATTTGTAATTTATATGATAATATGAATAGAACAGTGTNTTGAGTAAACAAAACTTGAAAACAAACAAAATTAATTTTCTTTGTTTAATAAATTACATTCTTGTATAAAAAAAAACTCTGTGTTGGCCGCAAAAAATTAGACTGTCAACCAAATATTTAGTTGAATCCACTGTAAATATTTTCTTTTTTTTGGGGGATGGAGGGTCTCATTTTATTGCCATCGTTCGAAAATACAGCTCGAGAGATTATTTGTAATTTATATGATAATATGAATAGAACAGTGTTAGTTAATTAATTGGTGCTTAATAATGGTATAAAAGTCTAATAAAACCAGTTCAACAGTTAACTAAAAACTAAAGCTGTAAAACTTGAAATATTTATTTACTCATGTTGTCCAGTATTTGAGTTAATTTATTGAAAAACATTCCGATATTATCAGCTGTCACTTTAGCTGAGGTTGCTAGGGCATGGCGCTCCGGCACAAGCAATCTAGGTTCAAATCTCGATCAGGATTCAAACGTTTTATGGTAACCAAAACTGTTTAATATACGTAGAGCTAAACAAATACTTTGTTTCACCAACCAAACCTTACAGTTTGGATCAAATGGCAACCATTCATACAACGGACACTTTTCAGGATTCAGTAAAGCGATGCTTTATTGAAGGTATACTTCTCTTGGCGCGTTGAGGGTAAAAGTTTAGTGTGCAACGGAAGTTGCGCGCGCACAGTGTAACGAAATTCGACAGTGAAAATTGCAATCAATCAGATAATACATGCTGTTACTTAGCTATATATATATATATATATATACACACACACACACAATTTTTTATAGTTTTTGTTGAGTGTCTTGTGTCACATAATACATTAACTTTTAAATTATAAATGACATATGTTTAACACGTTTCCGAATAATACTTTTAAATTAAATTTACATCTCCTTATTATACTAGTTTTCATATGGTCCTAGTTCATTTTGAGCAACACGAGATATAAGCCCTTAACACGTGGCCTAGTCCGTTGTTTGTATCGTGGTTACGTTAGAGAGGAACGTTAGAGGGTTCCATTTTAAATGTATTCCATACACAAAATACTACTGTGAAAATGTGCTATATTTAGAATCTGATATTGTTTCCATCTCAGGGTCATTTAAATACGTATTTCTCCTCTCTGGAGTTTGTTAGATTGAATTAACCCAAATTATTCGGCTATTTTATTTTGTTTATTTATTTCAAGCCTTCTTATGATCCATTTGAAAACACATTATTGGATATAGGATTTGTTATAAGCAATATATATGAATTGTACATAATATAACCTACTAGCCTAACTAAGGTAAATGGAAGTGCAAATAATACTTTACATATTTCAGTCAGTGAACTTTCACATGTTATAACATGACATTACATGTTGTATAACACTGTTTCACAAAGTAAGTTTACTACATTTGGAATATGCATCACAAAATCGCTACTTTCATTTGTGTTGAGCAATAAAAGCAATATGCATCCATCAAATCACATGTTAGTATATATCATTCCTGCAAGTCCTTTTATAAAATTGTAGGTTTAGGCAACTTATTAAAGAGGCATTGACCAGGTTTTGAATAGTCCTTTTTTAAATGGTACGTGTGAGTGTATGTTTAATTCTCAGCTTAATATTTTTGGTAATTAATTTTTTTTTTACGAATTTGAGAATATGTGTTACATTAATAAAATGGACGTATGTTGTATGCTTTTAAAAATTAATTCCCTACAAGAGAAAAATGTATTATCCTGGGTAAAATTCTTAATGCTTTGTTTTGGAGCAAGAAAATGTTTTATTTCCTGATGAGTTCCCCCAAACGTCGATATCATATCTCATTTAAGAGTGAAATTTAAGAGTGAAAATGTGCAAAATAAGCCAAATTCAAAGTTCTGTCGTTTACTATATTTCTTATGGCCTCAGCAAAAATTAGACTCAAGAGAGCTATGTTGCAACATGTTCACTCCTTGTTAAATGTTTGTCAAAATGTAAACCAGGATACTTTGTCACTGTTACCTCTTCCATTGTGTTATCTGACGGTAGTATTCATATACTTCCAGAGCTGTGTTTACTGAATTATGTGAAACTGTGTGAATATTTCCTTTCCACTGTCGTTCATAAAATACACCTTGTCGGCCTGTCTTTGTAAGAAGATGGTCACAAGGCATTCGAAATACCGACGTAACGAAATTTTCAGTAACGAAATACCATTTCGCCTCTCAAAGACATTACGTGGCAACTGTCTTTACTCAAAGACGTGGATCGTACCCTTATGCTGAAGTCAGAATAGCCTGACGAATCCGACAGGACAACTCCGACACGACGAAATTTGAGTAGCAACCAATGAAAAGCAAGGTCGCTGTGACGTCAGCCTGACAAAATCGCAGTCCCGACAGCCCGAAAAAAGTAAGTTCTATTTCTACTTTCCGTCGTGTCGGGCTCGTCGCTGTGCGCAGAAAATGCAAATATAACATTGGTAAACAAAATTTCGTTCTTATTTCCCTACTGTAGTAAAAAATTAACTCTCTGCGTCAAAATAACGTTTCGGTTTGTTTTTTTAAAAAAATTTTCTCTCGTGTAAATTAAAATATTGTCAATGTCAAAATAATTGTTCACTTTATCTTGAGTTTAAAAAATAAATATTAGACAGTATAAGGATAATTTGGCGTTTTAGGATTTTCCAACAGAAAACTTGTCGGGAAGATTTTGTCGTGGTATTGTGAACACTGAATAAAATATAATATGAAATTCCGTCGAGCTCTGAAGTAGTATCGGTCTGCCGTGTCACGTTTGTCGGGCTATTGCGACTCCAGTTTTAGACGAAGGGGAGAATCCAAGAGTGTTTCTGTGCCCCTGCCGCTAATTCGGACAGCGACAATGTGATGTCGCAATCCTGATGCACTTTTCTAGAGCACGAAGCCAGGTAATTTCCCTTGGCTGGTGAATTACCACGCAGCCATGTCGCACCCAGAATACGCGTGGTAACGACACGAGTGTTACGGCGCGCGGTAAAGTATCGCGGCAGACGAGCGAGTGTTATGGCGCGCAGGCGAGTGTTACGGTACACACGCAAGAGTCATGGTATGCAAGCGAATGTTACGGTACGAAGACGAGTGTTACTGTACGCAAGCGAATGTTACGGTACGAAGACGAGTGTTACTGTACGCAAGCGAATGTTACGGTACGAAGACGAGTGTTACCGTACGCAAGCGAATGTTACGGTACGAAGACGAGTGTTACCGTACGCAAGCGAATGTTACGGTACGAAGGCGAGTGTTACCGTACGCAAGCGAATGTTACGGTACGAGGGCGAGTGTTACCGTGCGCAAGCGAATGTTACGGCACGGATGCGAGAGTTACGGCACGCAAGCGAATGTTACGGTACGCAGGCGAGTGTTACGGCACGCGGGCGAGCACTGAGGCACGGGACACCGGTGGCAGAGGGGTGCAGGGGGAGCACGTGCAGTCGGCAGTGTTTGTTTGGCGGCGGCGGCGGCCGGGGTTGCGACTAAGTATAGCCGGCGCACAGAAATAGTTTAGGGGCGCAGTGACGTCACCGCGCGGCCGCGGCGTCACCCGCCGTCACCGCCACACGTGACTGCCCCACATTCCCCGCTGCACGGCACGCCACTGCGCCGTCGCCATCGCTTAGCACGACCCTAACGTATTTATCCTACGCGGTCCGTCATAACACAACTTACCGTACGTAGATATTACGGATCCTCCCCGCGTCTGATCCGCTGTGAATGTCGTCTCGGAGCGACGTGAAGTGTTGCTGCAGGCTGTTCACAGCTAAGCGAGCCCTTCTAAAAGCCCTGCTAAGAATATAGTTGCCTGCCCATTTTGTATCATTCCGCCATATGTACAATTATCATTGACATGAGCCTTGCCACTTTATTCGTGCGCCATCCAAGTGAATTTGCGGAATTATTAGAAATGCAAATATTCTAATGCAAATAAACTAAAATAACAAAAAACGCTAACTCAATTGGCCATGATTTTAAAAACATTACATTCGCAACTGACATTACATTCGCAATACACCAAGTCCTAGAAATATTTTTATTGATTTTTTTGCTAACTTAATAGTGTGTGCTGTAATGTATAGGTAGTTATGGAAAGTAATTTTTTTTTCATACGTTGATTTCAACTTTACCGTGAGCAACATTTAAGGGGAACCATCCCCTGCCACATTGGATTCTTGGTTTTTCTAGCTTGTTTATATTTTAAAAAAATCTGAAAGTACCTGTATATCTAACTAACTATAAACATTAAACTGTAGTACGTACAGACAAGACACAAAACTATATTGTGACTTAAATACGGTTTGTAGTTCAGTCGTTATGTCCGTACTGCAGTATAAGGTAAATAACTATTTGGGAAATGGGGTAATTTTGGAGTTTTATTTTTTAAAACACAAACAATCTACAAAGACCAATACTAAAGTTTGGCGGAGGAAAGTTCCTCTTAAGGGGGGGGGGGATGAGGGGAGAAACCTTGTTATCTTGAATTAACGTATTTTAATCCGTAACTTAATATGTAATCATTTAATTACCCGTAACTCAATATCTCAAAACCAAGCTAGTCAAGGCATAGTTAAAAACATCTTGGCAGTTATTTCGAAATAAAACTTATTTTTCTAACACGATTCGTTTCACATCTGTTCCCACATGGGAAATTACAGGCATGATTGAAATCGAGTAAATGAGAAAAAATCGTTAAGTAGTCCTCTATGTCAAGCATAGCTTTAATTTTTTATGTCTGGTCATAAATNCGAGTGTTACTGTACGCAAGCGAATGTTACGGTACGAAGACGAGTGTTACCGTACGCAAGCGAATGTTACGGTACAAAGGGCTCACAATGGCATGCGTTCGCTTACAATGCCATGCTCCCGCTCACTTACCGTGCGCAAGCGAATGTTACGGCACGGATGCGAGAGTTACGGCACGCAAGCGAATGTTACGGTACGCAGGCGAGTGTTACGGCACGCGGGCGAGCACTGAGGCACGGGACACCGGTGGCAGAGGGGTGCAGGGGGAGCACGTGCAGTCGGCAGTGTTTGTTTGGCGGCGGCGGCGGCCGGGGTTGCGACTAAGTATAGCCGGCGCACAGAAATAGTTTAGGGGCGCAGTGACGTCACCGCGCGGCCGCGGCGTCACCCGCCGTCACCGCCACACGTGACTGCCCCACATTCCCCGCTGCACGGCACGCCACTGCGCCGTCGCCATCGCTTAGCACGACCCTAACGTATTTATCCTACGCGGTCCGTCATAACACAACTTACCGTACGTAGATATTACGGATCCTCCCCGCGTCTGATCCGCTGTGAATGTCGTCTCGGAGCGACGTGAAGTGTTGCTGCAGGCTGTTCACAGCTAAGCGAGCCCTTCTAAAAGCCCTGCTAAGAATATAGTTGCCTGCCCATTTTGTATCATTCCGCCATATGTACAATTATCATTGACATGAGCCTTGCCACTTTATTAGTGCGCCATCCAAGTGAATTTGCGGAATTATTAGAAATGCAAATATTCTAATGCAAATAAACTAAAATNCGGAATTATTAGAAATGCAAATATTCTAATGCAAATAAACTAAAATAACAAAAAACGCTAACTCAATTGGCCATGATTTTAAAAACATTACATTCGCAACTGACATTACATTCGCAATACGCCAAGTCCTAGAAATATTTTTATTGATTTTTTTGCTAACTTAATAGTGTGTGCTGTAATGTATAGGTAGTTATGGAAAGTAATTTTTTTTTCATAGGTTGATTTCAACTTTACCGTGAGCAACATTTAAGGGGAACCATCCCCTGCCACATTGGATTCTTGGTTTTTCTAGCTTGTTTATATTTTTAAAAAATCTGAAAGTCCCTGTATATCTAACTAACTATAAACATTAAACTGTAGTACGTACAGACGAGACACAAAACTAATATTGTGACTTAAATACGGTTTGTAGTTCAGTCGTTATGTCCGTACTGCAGTATAAGGTAAATAACTATTTGGGAAATGGGGTAATTTTGGAGTTTTATTTTTTAAAACACAAACAAGCTACAAAGACCAATGCTCAAGTTTGGCGGAGGAAAGTTCCTCTTAAGGGGTGATGAGAGGAGTAACCTTGTTATCTTGAATTAACGTATTATAATCCGTAACTTAATATGTAATCATTTAATTACCCGTAACTCAATATCTCAAAACCAAGCTAGTCAAGGCATAGTTAAAAACATCTTGGCAGTTATTTCGAAATAAAACTTATTTTTCTTACACGATTCGTTTCACATCTGTAACCAATAAAATATTACCTAATTTTGCAATAATGTAAATCCCACATGGGAAATTACAGGCATGATTGAAAGCGAGTAAATGAGAAAAAATCGTTAAGTAGTCCTCTATGTCAAGCATAGCTTTAATTTTTTATGTCTGGTCATAAATNCGAGTAAATGAGAAAAAATCGTTAAGTAGTCCTCTATGTCAAGCATAGCTTTAATTTTTTATGTCTGGTCATAAATTTTCATTACGAAGATTTGTGGGAAATACCGAAGATGGAATGGAGACTGCCCCCTTAACACACTGAGCGCGCATTCTGGCTCAACGCCGTCCCGACTGCATTCATTTCCCTTTGCCGTGTTATTCCGTAGCCAATCCACGCAAACTTTAATAAGAAGGATCCTCCACACAGGCTTTGGCCTCTCGCTTCCCACCTCCTGACTGCGTCGGCAGTTTTCTCCATCTCCACACTCTAAAATAACGTTATAAATTTACAAGAAATTGTTTAAAAATTTGTTAGTTTCAACACTGCAATTACATTAGAGCAAAATTTTACAACACATCGCTGTGGAATATGTAAAACTAATGTCGAATTTTAACAAGCAAGTACTGTGGAATTATGGACGTAGGGCTACATAAACAATTCCACATGTTTCGTAAAACAGTATGTGGTAAATATCCCTGTGTTACAATAACATTTTTTAAAAATTAGTTTCCAAAGAATTTTTCGAAAAAAACAATTGTTTACTTGCCGCTGTAGTCAAAAGATGATGTGGTTTACGCAGCAATTAAAACACTTCTGCTTACACCTATCAGTTAAAATAATCAAATTTAGTATACAGTACTTGAAAGTGTACTGTACATTTTTTAATATCCTGTAACAGTGCTAAATAAAATAAAACGAAATAAAAATTGCGTGTGTGTGTTTGTTACTTGTTCCCAACATTAGGCTTTACTTGGTGTTTAAAGCTAGGAAATCTTGCAATATATTAATTTTCCATCTAAAGAATTTACCTCTANCATTAGGCTTTACTTGGTGTTTAAAGCTAGGAAATCTTGCAATATATTAATTTTCCATCTAAAGAATTTACCTCTAAGGTATAAATGATTATCAATACACCTAAATAATAACTATTTCAAAACAAAAATGAAGAAAACAATAAAAAATAAAAAAATTATCTTAAAATCTATGGATTATTTTTTTATTTACAGACTAGTCAGTACGTTTTAAGAATTAATTTTACAATTGCAAAATAAATATACGTTATTGTANATTTTTTTATTTACAGACTAGTCAGTACGTTTTAAGAATTAATTTTACAATTGCAAAATAAATATACGTTATTGTACAAAGATATGTGGTAATTTAGGCCATTTTACCCTCTAATCATATAGTTTTGTTATCGATCCTTTGAGCACCCAGCCCAGAAACGTCAGACGCCTACAGCGTCGCTTGGCTAAAATATTCGGTCTAAGTCAGTTGGTAGGACCGCGGTGGCTGAGCGGTTAAACTGCTCGTCTCCCACCAAGGCAAACCGGGTCCCGTCCCCGGCCGGGTCATTCCCGGATTTTCGCATGTGGGAATCGTGCCAGACGATGCCGCTGGTCGACGGGTTTTCTCGGGAATCTCCCGTTTCCCCTGCCACATTTCATTCCGGCTCTGCTCCATACTCACCTCAATCACCCGCATCGGCTCTCAAGACCTCGCTGTTAAAAGCCGCCTAAATATTTTCACTCACTCATTTAGGCAGAATGAGATTCCTGAAACTGTTTCAGGCCTGGTGACGTACGCCCTTTTCGAAAGACTGTCATGAGAAAAAGCATGTGGCACATTTGAAAACTACAGGAATGTAGCTTGACTAGCAGGCAGAACTGAGAGTGCGAAGACTGGAGCTCAGTCCAACGGCTGCGCTAGAAGACAAGGACAGCGGCATGAGATTACGTTCGACGTCAACATCAGGCTCGAGCCAAGGCAGCGCGAGCAGTTAGCTCGGAAACCAGTTCATTGTCGGTCGTTCTGCCGCGCAAAGGGCAACGTGTTGGGCTCAGCTGTTCGCTGATTGGTGGCCAAACATACCCGANTTGTCGGTCGTTCTGCCGCGCAAAGGGCAACGTGTTGGGCTCAGCTGTTCGCTGATTGGTGGCCAAACATACCCGAAGGCGCAGTTTAACGCTCGCACAACTTACACATTTCAAATGCGTTTCATATTCTAAACCGAATATTTAATACCTGCGTATCGCGTAAATATACAATAAACTAACATGTACTTTCTCTCTTTAAATAATGTATAATCACGTACTTGGTTACATATTTTATTTTGATGGTGGTAGCACAGTAGTCCTTATTTCGGAGGCATTCACGTCAGTTATTACATAACACGTGTATTTTCATGATTTTTCACGTGAAAGTGTTTATAAAGCAGTGTTTCATCTGCATTATTATGATTCTTATATTCTTGATTGTATTTGTGGTGTGAGTAGCTCAGTCTCAAAATAATAATAAAATATAGGCTGGCGAATACATACGCATTATCTACCAACATATCAACGTGAAAAACTGTAATTTTCTCTTTTTTCTAACGTTGGCAGCTCCGTATAACCAACTTGGGCAAATAAAATACTCGCTGAAAAAGAAAAATTATTTGGTGGTGATCGCAAAATGTTTTGTTGGCATTCACTCTGCAAAATTTTTTTGCCATGAGCACACAATTTGTTAAATTTTAATACTAAACTTTCGTGGCCACTAAAATTGTATGTTGTGGTGTCTACAAAAAAATCGTGTTCACAACACAAAAGTTCGGCAGAGTGAATACCAACAAATCACTTTGTGGCTGCCACAATAAATATTTTTCAGGGGTTTAAGTTGAAAATATTTACTTGTATGCTACTCATGCGAATCCCTCTGAGCATTTCTGACAGATCTGCATAGTATTTTACTTTACGCGTCCCTATGGGTCTTCCCACAGCCGTATGAAAACAAACACTGCAGTATAACAGATGAGCAGCACTAGTGTGTTTGCCACGTGACACTAGTAAATTCCTACAAACACACATGGATTTATTTTGTACTGATTTCTGCTATAATATGTATCAAACTAATTAATTTCAGCGATCACCAAATTATACATTGCACTGTTACTAATTATCTGTGTCTGTTCGCATCTACGAACATTCCATACAATTTAGAGGAAGGCCGCATATATTCACCACTATAGGATATGTTGGTCCCTTGATTCATTCTTGGCGTCTTGTTACTTGTCCGCGTCACACCCGACAATGCACTGTATAGTCTATTCTCGGTTTCTTTACACTTTTTTAATCAAATATTTGAAAATCATCCCATGTATTACGTGTTTGGTTGTTTTCGAAATATGTCATTTAACAAGCGTTTGATATTGTGTTATCACACAAGTATCTTGTTTTAGGCTATAATAAACATATACTTATATCTTATTTATAAATTATAATATTTCTTTTATAATAAAAACTAATTAAAACAGTGAGAAAATATGTGTTTTGGTAATGCATACTAAGAACTAGTTCGTATGCAAAATATTACTAAACAGAGTGCGCACGAATGTTGTGCGTTTTCTCTTCGGTGTCATTTTATAGACTTAGTTAATCTTTGTTTGCACGAGGCGGAGGAATAGCCTGAAAGTAGAACTTCAGCAGAGCATCAGAAAAGTTGGAAGTAACCGTGAATGGACTATACTACACAACGTTCATTAATGACAGGCTGCCGGATAATATTATTCCGAGTAGATCATGCCTCGATAAAATGTTATTTTATGTACGATAGACAGAGCTAGTGATTTTTCGTAAAATGATTTCGGAATTTACATACTTGAAAACGCTATAACTTCGTTACCATCTGTTGTTGGATTACTTCTCTTCTTTACACACAGTGTTCGTGTGTTCCAACAATCACATAAAGTCCTTTATTCAGAAACCAAGTAATGTGTGGATCGATCACGTATGCATATTTATTGTCATAACCATAGCAACCAAATATATGAGAAAACTTGCATTGAAGGCCACCCTACGCTCGGATTGTTTTGAGAAAATGCACGAGCTCTAATAAAAATACACACAAAATAATGGCTTTTGAATTATTACAAAATGACATTTTTTTTTTTATTCTTGAAATTTGGAGTTGGTGTGACGTAGATACGGACAAAAACAGGCAGGAAAATAAAACTACGATTATATCCGCTTGAGTTTTTACTTCAAGAACACAGAATTTTCCATCCATCGTCCTTAGATTGTTAGGACGTGTAAACAAGAAACTGTTTTTCTTAATTCGTAACCAGCAGTTCTGGAAGTTCTCTTTTCTGCGTTTACATTAAAACAGTTTCAGTTGTGCGTAAGCAGTTTCCCAAAGGTTTATTTTAATCATTTTTTGGTAATGGTAAGGTTGATTCTACTTAGAGTATAGTTTGGTATAGGAAAAATTTCCACCGCAACTTGCGCTGGTGTTCCAAAGAGATAACTTTTAGGGTAACGGTAAATGGATATATTCTGTTTATTTGGGTGTAAAGTTTTTGTTTGGACTTTTGTGTTGTATATTTCTCTGAGCCAAAACATTGAGTATTAACCTTATTTCGTAGTAACGGTTATTAATGCCCTCCAAAGGTGTTTACAAGAGAAAATAGTAAAAATGCAAATGCGTTTGGCTGTGAGCTTTAATAAACGAGCTTTTTTTAGCGCTAAAAAATTAAGAATCTAAGGCCAAATAAAAATATATGTCATCAAAAGGAACTTTTCGATTACGCTGTCACATTCAGATGAAGTAATCATGTAATTCAACGTTTTGCAAAATCCAGTTTTACGAAAGAACATTAAACAACGCGTGGACATATTTCGTTATATTTCCACCCTGTAGTGAAAAGCAGTTGAACGTTGGTACACGGAGACTGGTTTTGCGCAGCTATCGTGATCACTCTACACCATATTCACTCTACGGTCCACATGCAGAAGGGTACAGTGTGCTCACTCCAGTGTTAACAGCCCCGTGACGCAGATTCCCAATACTGATTAAGAGACACATATTTTTAACTAACTATGCTTACACATACGCTTCCAGGAAAAAAGCCTGTATTGTAATTGGTATCCGAAGAGTATCATAAAAAATAAGCTTTATATGGTCACACTGATGTTTCATTTTTCACATACCATCATTGTTAAGGAAACCTGAATTCTAACTTAATGAAATCGAAATAACAATGCAGCCTTATCAGTTGTGACAGCGATGACAATAAAGTCATTATTTTCTTATAAAGACTAGCCGATAGGCAGATGTATTCTTTGTAGAAAGCCGCAAGATGCTAGCATTCGTTACAGTGTGCCAGGAATGGACAGTAAGCACATATTACTTTTTGCAGCGAACAAGATATGCGAATAAAGCACTTCGTACTAAGATTAACAGTAATTTGGCAAGTAATTTTGTACATATGTTTGGGAGCTTCTAGGTAAATATTTTATCTTCCTGCGAACATGCATCGTAAGTTTAATCAAGCGCCAAGAAGGTGGCATTACCATAAATCACTTTTGCATAGTGCATATATATGCTTCACTTACACTGCGCAGTTAATTCATACTAGTAGAATGTAGTGGAGTATGAAAAGGCAATATGCGTGAGACTACAAGCAAATTCCAGCGGACGGAATGTTCGCGTATAGCAGTGTTCAATAAACTGAAATACATAATAATATTAAATAAAACCAACTATTTATGTTTACCCCAGCATTTCTGAGAAATGTATATACAGATTATAACACAAAATATGAAAATTACTTCGCAGTGCATCATTACTCAACTACGAACAAAAAAAATTCCATAACAAATCAATTATGGGAAGGATCACGAGTTTCCTTTATATATATAGGTAATGTTTATGTCGTGTGCGCGTGGATAGCTTTTTAGAGACAGTGTTTGCAGTCCGATAAAAACACCTGAGTGGAGGCCGGCTGGAACTTACGGGCGAAAGACAAAGACGTAGACTTATGTCGACACTTAAATGTATATGGAAAAATACGTTCCAAAAATCAGGTAGTAATTTATGAATAGGCCTGCTGAAGTTGGTTATTAAGCAGCGTAACTTTAGACAGGCTTGCCAGTACATCCAGCTTGCAAGAACATGCGTGTGCGGGTGCCCCTGTATTGCTGTTTACCCGCAGTACAGATGTGCTTGGCAGGCAGCTAAACTACCGCCTCTGTCTCACATCACTGGGACCCTGTTCTGTAACTTCAGAATAGACTGTTCACGTTTAATTAAGCACTTTTGAGATCAACCTTAGAAAAATCTCACTGATCCTACCTGCATATATTTTAACCAGCACACTGAGTCGCATGCGCTCAGTAAAGTTTGTAACGACGGAGAAAAAATTGTTTCCGGTCTAATCGTTGAATTAAAAGTATCAAGGTAAACATTAGCTAATAATAGAAGGATTTATTATACTGTCTTTTTAAAATGCATATAAGCATAAATGTTTTTAAAAATTGTGAAGCATTCACTTCCCTAATAATTTCACAGTTTCACGACTGACGCATGTTTAACGTGACCAGGCCCATGACAATGTTAATTATATATATGGTGGAAGAATACACAATGTGTGTAGAAATATATCTTAAGCAGGGATTTAAAAAATGCTCCGTTGGCGTGAAAAGCCTTTATACTAAAAGACACTCACTCACTGCGAGAATATTTATGATAACGACAGAAAAAAATGAGAGTCAATCGTAATTGTCTTAATCTGGTATTCTGTAACGCATCTCTTTATTACTGTATTTGTGATGTCACATATATTTGGCAACGCTGTAGGCGGTGTTCTGGAACCAATAATCTGCTTATTGAATAATAATATTTCAGTTATCACAAAGTGTGGTGTGTCACATACTTCATTAAAATAGCAAACATTCACTTTTAAATGGCATTATTTTGAAATACATTACCGAATAACACTTTTAAAATTAATTCACTTTAATTTACGAAACAAGTTTTTAGATGGTCGTAGTTAGTTTTGAGCATCGCGAGATAGCAGCACTAAACGGTCTCCCAGTTCGTTGTCGCTACCGTGGTTACGTTAGAGCGAAGCGCTAGAGTGAATACTGACGAAATATAAAATATACTTCTCAATGTATACCAGATACCGTTTATTTGTGTGGAAATATAATATAATGTATTTGTCTCCTCTACGGTGCATTAAAATTAATTTTTTCTCTCTGGAGTGTGTTTGCCAGAAATAACCTCAAAACGTCAGCAATTTTCTTTCCACTGTAATACAATTATAAACGTTTTTGACCTGTCGTTATACAAATACAGTCACGAGGCATTTGAAAGACCATTATGGGGACATTTTGACGTTCACGGTAAAAATCAACTGATTACTAACAAATTTAACAGACAAGTAGTACGAGCGTAGGCCATATAAATTTATATGTTTTATATGTTTCAGACGTTTAATTTAAAAATAGTGGAGATATAGACATTTTAGCTTAGTACGGTAAAACTACAAAACCATGAGAATGCTGGCAGCATCTGTTACAACCATCAAATGGGTCTATAAAAAACTTCTTCTGTCCGACATTTTGTAAGATAGCTCTACATGAATAAATAAAGTTTTTTTTCATAGCTTGGAAACTAATAAACCAAAGTCTAATAAATTGGCAAACAAGTGGTGTTACGGCAGGCTAAATAAATTGCTATATTTCTAAGTGAGAAAGAAAATTATTTAAAAAATGGTGGCTACATGAACATTTTAGCTTAGAAGCTATAATTACGAAACCGTGTAATCAACTGAAACTTAAACTTATATGCTTGCAGTATCCATGGCAACGATAGAATGTGTCTACACTAAGCCTCTTTTGTAGGCCATTTTTTTAAGAAAGCACCACATGAATTAACAAAGTTCAGTGGCTTATCTCTGAAAAAATCAACCGAAGCCTACCAAATTTGGTAATCAAATGGTGCAACGGCAGGCCAAATAAACTGATATATTTTAAGTGGGACAGACCATTATTTAACAATGGTGGCTATATAAACATTTTAGCTTATCATGCTGTATCTACGAAACCATGTATTCAATTTCAACTTAGCTTTATATGCTGAGAGCATTTATTGCAATCGTTAAATGGGTTTACATAGAGCCCCCTTTAGTCCGCCATTTTGTAAGATAGCACTGCATGAAGAAATAAAGTTACAATGTAATGTTTCGGGAAACAATCAACAAATTTCTACCAAATGTGGCAAGCAAGTAGTACTGCAATACGCCATGCAATCTGATATGTTTTAAGAAGTTCAAGAATTTATTCTCGAAATAGCAGCCATATAATATTTATAGCATGGTATGTTATATCTACGAAATCATGTAACCTATTTCAGCTTAACTTTGTATACCAGCAGTATTTATGCAGCCATAAAATGAGATAATAAATAATCTCTTTGGTCCGCCATTTTGGATGATAGAGACACATTTAATTTTAGAATTTATGTCCTATTTCGTGAAACAATTAACCGACTTCCACCAAATTCAGGTGACAAATTATACTTTTCTTGTCCACCTAAATTTGTAGGACTCAAGAGAGTAGTCATATGTTTTCAAAAAAATAGTAATGTAAACATTTTTGGTTTGTATAATACAGCCCCAAAAATGCAGTATTTTATAGTAGGTTTAATAGTCTGCCGCCAACATTGTTGCGTTCAACTCGCGGCATTGTTTCGTGAAGTTATACGCAGCTAGTGGTAAGGATATTTGCCAGAAGGTGGAAGAGAAAAGCGCGGAGTGAAGGGTGTATAAGCTCGTGCGTAGCCTGTGCTGATGGACACTACACGCCGGAGGTAAATAGACCAGGGAGTGTATACACGGCGTGTGGTAACCACAATGTGTTGTGGAGAAACTACGAGCAGCCACTAACAGTCTCTCACGCCACAAGACACTCGCCTCTACCACCTCTCATTGAATAATCCTCCCGCTGTTTCCACCGCGTTCCTCTCACTACCTTGCAAGAACGTCTCAACGAAGTAAGTTATTGGCTCGTCCGTCTAAAGGTCTAACGCATACAATTACACCCGCCACTTTCCTCACATCAATGACCAAAAAAACAGCTGTAATTATAAAGTTTACGTACGTTGATCTTAACCATGATGCAGCGTGATTTAGGTGGGCTTTCTTCGTCGGAAGTTAAACAGTGCGTTATTACCGAGCAAGTTGGGAGACTATTGCCGGTTGTTGAACAGCCCGCCTTTAACATTGATACTCAGCTCTCTTTGTTCTTAGGTAATGCCACGTGTGATACGCGAAAATGTTTTAAATGCCAGAAAAATAAAAAATAAATGCCCTAAAATATATTATAATACACACACACATACAAGGTTTTTTTTTCATACTACATGTTGAAATTGAAACCATTGCATCTATGAGCTAACGTAAACAAGAAATTCTAATAACAAAATGTTCGGAACATTCATTCAGTATTTTAAAAACTAAATTGACTTCAGCAAAACAAGGCCGGGAGTCCGTAACTTCACGTACCTGCGTGCACAACAAGTTGCATATCACGACGGCGAATGGAACCAGCGTGGCGCGTCATGCGGCAACCACCTATACATAGGCCACTATGAAAAAAAGGGCAGTCCCTACATCGGCAATACTGTTTTTTGTGTGTTGCTGGAAATAAAGTGCAATCACTTCTGGCAGCCGTTACTACACAGTTGCTAATCTCCCGTTGTTCGTGTAGTTTGAAACACGTGCACTAACAAGTAACAACTAGCGGCGCCCACGTACCTCGGGTTTACGATGTCCTATGTGCAGGAGCTCCCTGCATGACGCGCCAGTTCCGTTCGCCGTCGTGATATGCAACTTGTTGTGCACGCAGGTACGCGCAGTTGCGGACTCCTGCCGCTGTTTTGCTAACTTCAAATTTAAATTTAAAAATTCTTGTTGAATGTTTGAAACATTTTGCTACTATGATTAATTGTTAATATTACCCCTTATATGCATTGGTTTGAATTTCAAACTGTAGTTTAAAACAACTTGTGAAAAACCGGATGATTCAAAACAAGACCGACCACGCTTAGTATATTGTGCGGGATGGTAAACCAATCATTTTCAATGGGAGACCTATGTCCGGAAAAGCATGGTTTTGTCGTTGTGGGGCCTTTACCATGGTCACCAGATCTGAAACCTTTCGACTATTTTCTTCGGGGCACTGTGAAGGATGTTTTGGTGTGAGACACGTGTACCTTCAGAGGACCTTATCGCACGAATCCAAGAAGGGACAGGACGACTGAGGACACAACCACATGTGCGCCAATCCCTGTAACCAAGTAGGGGGGGGGGGTCGACAATTCGAACCCCTTTTGTAATTTACTGCACGATGCAATGCTAACGTTTGGTTGGTGGTGGTTTAGTGACACAATGTGGAACATACACGCATCTCCATGTACGAGGCGTTGTCAAACTTTGGCTCCTCACCGTGCCCAAAGCATGCTCTTCCGCACGTGGGTCACCTCTTGAGAAATGATTAGTTTGCCGTCCAACACATCATACTAAGCACTATCGGTGTTGTTTTTAATCACTCGCCACATATCCGGAGTTACTTAAATATTCCAATGTAATTTATTTTAACGCCCTTTACCACTTTCACGTTCGCATAATTTGTAAAAAAAACTACTGTTTGTAATGCGACTTAGGACCACCAGAAGGAACAGTACTGTGGAACATTATCCACCAATAAGCTTCTGGGTACGAGCTCGCCAGACGGCGGCCAGCCAACAGGAGGCCTTGTACTTTACACAGCAGGCGTGTTATGGGAACGTCGCGCTCCCGATAAGAGGCAACAAACGCTTACTTCCGAGAAATCACCGCTTGTCTTTGTTTCTGTACAGCCGCCTGTTCTGTTGAATGATTACGCCCACTGTTTGAGATGACTTTACTGATAGCGATTGCACGTCGATTTCGTTACTCTATATTTCTACCACCTGTCCTCGTATGATCTTCAGATATTACGGACATTAATTATTTGTGGCTCGCTGTGTTCGAGGGTTTAGCCATCTTGACATGCGACGTACCACAAACAATACTGGAGGCCGCAGTGGCTGAGTGGTTAGACTGCTCGCCTCCCACTCCCGGATTTTGGCAAGTGGGAATCGTGCCTGACGATGCCGCTGGTCGGCAGGTTTTTCTCGGGGATCTCCCGTGTTACTCGCCTTTACATTCCGGTATTTCCCCATTATCACTTCATTTTAACCCTCATCGGCTCTCAATACCTCGTTGTTAAGAGCCGCCCAAATCTCTCAACTCAACTCTCTCCACAAACAATACTAATGGATAGTGTTTATCAGTTCATCGTGCTCCTTTTCGTATTATTTTTAGAGCACTATTTCTAAGGACATATTTTTCTTCGACGGTTCTTATTATTTACAGTGTCTGTGGGTCACGCGAACATTAATTTTAAATCGTTACCTATATGACTCGCACACAAGGAGGAATTAAGGGAAGAGCTGGAAAGTACAGCCGTTGTGAAGGGAGAGAGACAACTGTTATAGAAAAACGAAGATGAATAGGTTACTACTCAGCACTGTTATGACAAGGCGGTTCTTGTTACGTGGGTATACCCACTCGCTGATTGGCTGCACGAGGTTCTGTAACGAGCATTCTTTCTAATTGGCCACTGCGAATTGTGACAGATGACGACCGTCTGATAATTAAGTTGTCATTCGCTGATTGCTGAACGGCGTTGAGGCGCGTCGCTGACCGGTGGAGTCATTTTTCTGGCGTTTGCGATAAAATTTCACGGTTTAAGGACGGTATTACAACAATACGTTTCACGTGACACGCAACGAGTAACACGTTCACGTAAGCCGGCTACACCATGACTAATGTGTTTCAAGGAGACATATCACGATCATTTCACGTAACGTTCATGTGATTGAAAAACATGTCATTGTCTAACTTTTGCGTGATACGCGATACGCGTGTCTGCACCACGTGATATCGCTGGCCAATCACATTGAAGACAATGTGTTATCTTTGCTTTTCACGGGTTTGGTTTCATTTTCGTGATGTCGTCTGCTCACGTTTTTAGTTAATGTACCGCATATATAATAACTGTCTCCTGGAAATGAGGACGAAAGAATAATATAAGCCAGTCTAGGATTATTTTTTGTTTTTTAATTCATAAATATTTAGGGAGCTTTACATTGCCAAGGTTCATTAATTTTGTTTATCAGAGTTGTGAACACATATGGAATGTAGAATGTTTACCATTGTGTTTGACATTTTTAGTAGGCCTACTTCATGAAAAAACAATATACTTTTCTCAGCAGATCAAAGTTTATTACAAACGATTTATTCCCACATACTTTAAAAACCTTTACATCTCCCAGAGACATTTCGTTCTGGAGGTTAGTGGTTTTCAAAGTTGGTATAAATAACAAACGCCATACTTTCGCATCCTGTTCTAGTCACATTAATGCTAAAACACAAATACAAATGTTTAACTTTAATTTTCAGAGTTGGCAGTCTGGGAAACAACAACCCCCGACATTTACTTGCTTTCGCGAAGCACCATAATGTACCGCCCAGAAAGAGCGAGTTTCACGTAGACGCGAAAGTGTTGCGTGATGCGTGCTACGCGTAACGTGAAGTCACTCTAATCCCGGCCTAAGCAGCTGTTTCGCTTGTGTATTCTCGAGTACTTCGTGGCAGCATCACGCACCAGTCCACTCGAGAGCACGGCTATCGGGATGAGTTCATCTAAATGCTGTTATTCCTGACGCCTGACGACTTGTGAAAGGCAGTCTCGCGAAGCGGTGCGCAGTAGCACGGTACGCATTGTCTGAGGTCGAGAAGCGAGGAGGCGATAAGGGCGACACTGCCACGCGCTACACGTGCACCATCGCCGCTACGCGCACGGCTCTGAGATGGCATGCAGTGCTCTCGTCGTGCTGCGTGTATCTATGGGACTTACAGCGGTGGCCCTGTAATTTTATTGGTGTAAAGTTTGTAGCAAATTTCAATGCATGCCCCTCGATTACTCCTGTGTATGTAAAATAAACGTGTATTTTGAGTTACAGCGCTTTGAAAAACCTGGTTTTACGTATATTGGAGTGCTCCGAAATGGCGTTTTAATGTACGTGACATCACGAAAGTAACAGACAGGCATTGTCTGAAGTGGGCGTGCTTTCCGTAGACTAGCGCATTGGAGGCACGTTTAATAGGTTTCGTAAAGAAAACCTCCATTTCGGAAACACTGCAACGCAGCTCGAGCGCCAAGCAGACGGAAGCCTTAAGGCCCCTGCCTACCGGCTGACAGCTGCAGAATTATAATAGGAAATCCCATGTTAAGGGAATGTGGTCTCAGTGTGTTGATTTTAAAGGTAGGCCTTTCAAACAAAATGTATTCTATACGAATTTTTTAGGAAATGATTCCTACAAGAGAGTATTTTCAATATATATAGGCAGTATATACTGTTTTGCAAAAACGTAAATTTAAAAAATTGCTCGCAAACAGGCTATATATTTCATGGAAAAATCTACGCTATACGGAACTTCTTCTAATAAAATTTGCGAAGAATACATTTTGTTTGAAACACCTGTTTTCAAAATTAATGCTCTGAGGTGAAATTTCCTTAACACGAGATTTCCTATTTAAATTTCGCAGCTGCCAGCCAGTATGCAGTGCCCTTAACATCGAGGTCGTAAGAGCCGATGAGGATGAAGCGAGGCGTGTATGGAGCGGCGCCGGAATGCCATGGCGGGGAAACGGGAGATCCCCGAGAAAAAACCGCTGAGTAAACTGTGAAATTATCAGAAAAGAAATTATTTTACATACATGCTAATACTTACACTCAAATTCATAAAACCAGAAATTTTAATTAATCATTGCAGCTTTGAGAAATGTTTACGGCGAATGTTTAATTCAACGTTAAGACATGGAGCTACGTACCTGCTAAAATACACGCAGGTTGAGGCAGTGACTTTGTTCAAAGGTTGATTTAGAAAGTGCTCACTTTACTGTGAACAGCCTTTGCTACGGCAGCATATGTAACTCCCTGGTGTATTTGACGCACATAAAATAATTTACGTGTGTCTCAGTGCAGTTTCGGTACTTGTACACATGAGGCACGGTAGCACAGCTGCCACTACAGCTGGAGAGAGAAACAAAATTCCCGTATTTCGCCTTGTGATAAACAGCAAATAAGGAAGACTATCGGGACGCACAAATGATAAAATACTGGGTAAAATATTTTGCTTATTTATTAACATTTTGCTCTTTTTTTTCGAGGAAATCTGGCCTTTTAAAGTATATTTTCGTGAAATATGTAGCCAACGATACAACCACATTTTTCTAGATTCTGCACTGAAAATTGCAAGTGAACTGTGATTGTACCAACGCACAACCGCACTCTTGGCGCAGGATTCCATGATTCGAATCACATAAGTAATAATTAATTACGGAGCTAAATAGAGCATTGCGAATGGAGTGCAGTGAGCGTTAGAGACCAGCTCAACATTGCTGTCAAAATTATTTTTTTCTATAATACACTTTTTTCCACAGTTCCTATTTTCCTCTTCAGCGTATCTTTTTGTACTAAAATTTGAATTCGAACGTCATAAAAAATTGTTGAAACAAATAATTCAGAAATTAAAAAAAAATTAAAAATATTGTTAACTTTTACAACGGGTTATTTTATTGCTGATGAGTTGTCGCGGGCGAAGGTAATGCTTCAATGCACAGGTGGGTGATTAGCTTCTAGCTTCTTCACAAAATGTTCCTTCCTAAGAAATTGAAATCAGCGAAAAACCGAAAGTAATTACAACTTTGCAGGCGACACAGGCCCTTATAACGTCGTCTATTAAACTGTTGAGGTTACTTTTGCTTGCTTCTTTTGCGTGCAGACTACACATTCGTGTTCATAATTCCGTAGTGCGTCTAGGCAAAACGTGCTTTCTCAGAATTTTCAGTGACGTCTATCATTTTTCGTCATGCAATAACATCTTTCTAAGCGGAATCTTAATTTTTCTTTCGTAGTTGTACGTCACAAAGAAAGATGACATTTATACTTGCCGGTTTCTTAGAGTATATTTTGTGAGCGGCATTGAAGGAAATCTCAGAAATATAAAAGGATGAGAAAATGTCATGAGTCCTAAGACCAGAAGACTAGTCGCCATATTCCTGTGTATAGTCAAGCTAAAGCTATTTTTTTTATTGGATGCTGACCCAGTGCTTAGCCAGTTTCACCCCATAACAGGTAGCATGGGACTCTTCTGGTTTTATTTTGATTCAGAATCTACCAGAGATGTGATTCAGCCAAAATTGTAACTCAAATATACACGTGTTTGAATTCTAGCTTTTCGTCAAACTAATTCGTAATTTTTCACATACATTGTGATCATGAATAAACATAAACACCCGTACTGGAATAACGAGTGTCAAATGAGGGCAAGCTATGCTAGTAACCCGGTGCTGAATTAGAGTGGAGAGTTTCAACATGTACTATTGAACAAAAAACACATATTTAGGGAAACATGGCAACAGGAAATTATTAGCAGGGTCTTACCGACTTAGGGGAAAATAAATCTTTCATAGCCATACGTACTTCAGAACTCTGTAAGATCGTTTCACATTCGTGGCTGTGTATTAACAGTCACAGAAGTTGTGTACTTAACAGCCAAGCAAACGTCTTACGGCCGCAGCAGTCAGAACAGAACAGAAATAAAATGGATCCAGTCACCAGCTTAGGGCCACTAATGTATTTTTTCATGAGATTATTTTAGAATATTGTACAGTTTTCTTAGATATCAGCAGAGAGAGAGAGAGAGAGAGAGAGAGAGAGAGAGTGTGTGTGTATGTGTGTGTACTCGCACTGGATAAGCGCGGAGCAGTTTCTCAGGGTTGTACAGCTGAAGACCGAGGTAAAAGAAGCCTGGGTCTCGTCTGAATTCCAGTCGCGATCACAACTTTCTCCACTGATACAAAATACCGCAGCAGTCAGTAACAAGTGAGAATATGCAAGTGTGAGCATGGAGTAATGCCTGTAGTCTTTTCACGTTTAAATCACACTTGTTTAATCTAACCTTTGAAAAACCACCCCATTTTTGACGTTTTTGGTTATTTTCAAAATACGCCATGTATTACAAGTGTTTTGTAGTTATGTTAACTTAAAATAATTTTTTTTTTTCTAAACTGAATTTTTTCTTATATTTAATTTATAAACTATAATATTTTATCAATAATTTATATGAATAAAAACCAGTGAGAAAACATGTGTGTTGGTAATTCCTAGGAAGTAATAGTTCTTATGCAAAATATTACTACACTGAGTGCGCACGGATGTGGTGCGTTCTCCCCTTGGCGTAGTTTTCTAGACTCGATTATGTGTTGTTTGCATGAGGCAAAGGAATATCATTGAAATATAACTTTAGCAGGGCATCAGGAATGTTGGAAGTAACTGTGAATATATTTTAAGTGCACAGTGCAATACATGCTGACGGGGGTGTATAGGCTGTTCACGGTGAAGTGAGCACTGTTGAGGCCTTAGTTACGCTTTCCATTCAGCCATGCCCTAACCTTTAACCAACTTTTTAAATAAATATTGCCATGCCATTAATAAACACAGTGTGTTCATTCCACTACACTCGAAAGTTAATGTCTAAGGCTGATATAAAATATATTTATTAACTATTATTATAAATGATAGTGCTCACTTTACAGTGAATAATGTATAGCTGGCCGCAGAGGTACAGCACTGGGGTAAAGGCCGCGCCAGAGGCAGGGAGTGCCAGCTCCAGAGGTGATGCTGAGCAGACGGACAGAGGTGGCTGCATCATACACGGCGGCGAGGCATGTTAGCAAGGGAAGGAGGAGGGGGCAGGCCAGACAGAGATACACATGTGATGTATGTAGGAGTGGAGGAGGAGAAGGGGAGAGAGCAGAGCTGGCGGGTTGTTTAAAATAAGTGCGGATGGCGCGCGCCGGCCAGTCGGACTGGCAGCGGGTGTGTGCGTCGGTGGTGTGTGTGCGCGAGTGTGTGCGGCACATGGATACCGGAGCTTCGCCTTGACTCAGCTGCACCCATGGGAGTACACACGGTGCAGTTTCTGGAGCATCGCTGTGTCTGCCACGGTGAGTGTGCCCTAGCTTCCCACCCTCTCCGTACTCCCCGGCAACATGGCGGGGGGTTGGAACCCGGGACCCTGCGACACGCTCAAGGTCGACGGCCCGACGTCCTTGGCAACAGAGGTGGCCGCGGTATTTATACGCGCCTTGTGGCGGCGGGAATAGCGCTGCTCCGTGTGACCGCTGGTGGCGGGTGGGTGGGTGGCAGGTGGTCCGGGGTCCACTTGTCCTGCCATGGGCGCTCTCTGCCCTCGTTCCCACACACCTGACACTCCCCGCCTGCCGTACTCACCTCCTCCGCAGCGGCGGCTTGCTCGCGGCAACAGTAGCTCTAACTCACTTCCGCCGTAGTCCCGTCAATTTGCCTACCGCCAAGCCTGTTCACGGTTACTTCCAACTTTTGTGAAGCCCTGCTAAAGTTCTGCTTCCAAGATATTCCTCCGCCTCATGCAAGCGAAGCTTAACCAAGTATAGACAAAGGAACAATGCACCAGTTTCGTGCGCACTTATTGTAATATCATCTTGAATAAGAACAATTTTTTGCCGGACATTAACAACACATCTTTTGTCTCCTTGTTTTTATTCATATTAGTTATAAATTAAATATTATAATTTGTACATACAACATAAGTAATAGTTCAGTTTAAGATCAAACGCGTGTAATTCGTGACATTTTTTGAAAAGATCCAAACCTATCATACATGGGAGATTTTTCAGAGGTTTGATTAACAGAAGTGCGAAGAAACAGCGGATAGACTATTCTCGGTTGAAACGACCGACTGGCGACATGCAGCAGCTCACTGACACACAGCAGCTCGCGTTTCGCGCACTGACGCCGCTGACTGGAGCTGACAGAGCGACGTGCCAGGTGGCGAGATCCTCTCTAGGCGCCGCGGAAATAGCGAGTCCTCCCACCAGCCCACCGCGCAAGCCAACGCTAATAAACAAATGCAAAGGATCTGCAACATCGCAGATTGTTTTATAACAGGTGACGAGCAACGTGAAATGAAACCACACACCACAGCAGTATACATTTTCTTCTCTGACATTTGATTGCAGTGGTGTAATTGAATTACGTTTATTACCCCATTTTAATTTCTACATTTCTTTCTGATTACAGCATAAAACCATAAAAATAAAACTTAAACACATTTAGTCACATCGTCCTGTTTCCGGGACGTAAGACGCAGGAAGCGTCTTTAATCATGTACACTATCAACGACAGAAAACCGCGTCTAATAAAGTTGAGTGCGTCACGGGTGGGATACATCATATGTTGTTGAGACTGTACAGCGTAGTCTCATGAAGAGCTGCTGCCAACTTCGTCTAGCACGAGCACACTTTTGTTGGTCATGATACATGACCGAACGTTAAGATTATACCAGTACAGTTCCGAACAAATAATAATTATCGTGATGCATAAAATGGTATATTTACCCGTGAATGAAACAGTTTAAATGGAAGGAAAGAATATGTGAGTTGAGAAGAACTTAGTTCCTGAGGACAGAGTTACTCATATCAAGAATGAATGCTTTTGATATTTTATATAATAAAATAACTTTCTCATCAATGTGTTGCCTTGTTTATGTGTTATTTTTCTGTCTGAAGCCCGTTTGCTGTGGGCTTTTCTTACCGCCGTATTTTATAGACAATGGAGAAGATCTTAACTAATTGGGAGTGTAAACTTTTTTAATTACACAGTTCTCTTGAGTTAGAATGTAGCCAGGTTAGGTAAGGAGTTACTCGCCTTCCAGATGATTGCTGTCGCGCATGCGCGGTGCTGAACGAAGGAGCTACCAGAAACACGCGCTGTTGCAGTCGCTGACTTCCTGGTTGCTCAGAGACGCGGACAAGTCCTTGCACTTCGTCACGAAGACAGAAGCAGACCGAGCTGGGTTCTTGCGGGTAGTCGCTACTCGCCAATATAACACTTTGCGTAGCCAACCGAGACACGTATGTATATATATATATATCGCTTGTAGCAAGAGAAGAACGGAACTAAGTAAAACGTTACTTAATTGCTCCTCGACACTTCAACACGTGTAAGAGTTCGTATTCTGTCACATAACTTCCTCCCACCAAGGCGAACCAGGTTCAGACCCCGGAAGGGTGACTCCGGATTTTCGCATGTAGGAATCGTGCCGGATGATGCTGCTGGTCGGTGGGTTTTCTTTGGGACCACCCTTTATTCCGGTACTTGCTCCATACTCACCTCAATCACTCTCATCATCGGCTCTCAAGACTTCGCTGTTAAGAGCCGCTTAAATTTCTTCACTCACTCACAGAACTTGCTGGCTCCGTCTTCAAAATCTTCAGCACGTTTTATTTCTCAGTATCATTTCCAACTTTCTTGAACGTACTCTGTATCGTCGAGCCATATTTCAGTGATGTACCTTCATAATTTCTGCCAACTTGATTTCCTATATACGTACTCTTGACAGCTTACATACTTTCTATATGCTCAATCATGCCAGTAACAGTTTTAGTATACAATATATTAATGGCCCTAGTTTCTTCAATTCTCTATATGTCCTTGTTCTTCACATAGCCCTTAGCTTTTTGTCCCGGAAATAACTCTCTATATAATTTAAGTTCTTCTCTTACTGATGTCATTGTTGACGGAAACCTGGCGGTACGTGGACACAGTTAGTTGGAAATCAACGACCGTCGGACATGATCGTCAACGTGATCGCGCGTTGAACATTCAACACTGGAGGGCGTGTGGACCTCACTATCACCCTTGTCTCTGGCCATCTGACTCCTTACTTACTTCCGTATGCAATTGCAACTTCAAGACGGAAAGTATTTTCAGTGACGTAACCGGAACTTTATTTCGGCACTGCTTTCGCATGCACGTGAACACAGTTAGCCTACAGCGTGCTGCAGGCTGGGAAGGAAACGTAAGTCTGCAAGGAGGAGAAATGGAGCTGGGGCCGGATGTCAGAACTCGTAGACAGTAACAAGACCGTGTCACACACAGAGAAAAATATTTTGTTGAATTAAACAAAGTTTGTTTTGCGCAACCAAATTAATTGCTTGTACAGATGCAATGCATTTTTTTAAATGTTGAAACCAAATTATTTTGTTGTTCTTATTTGGTTGACCAAACAAAAATTTGTTTGGAGTGACTAAAGATTTGTTTGGCTCAGCGGACATTAAACAGTGTCTGTTAATATTTAAAAAAATTGGCAGTCTGACAAAATTTTGAAGCTACAGCATCTGCACTACGTTATAGCAAACTCAATTAATGTGAATACTGATGAATTTGGAATGTTTTTAAATTCGTTCATTTCAAATACTGCACAACGTGTGGAAATAAACATTTCAAATTTTACAGCTTTACTTTTTAATTTTTTGTTGAACTTGTTCAACTGGGATGTTTATGCCGTTATGAAGCACCAACAAATGCACCAGTAAACACTGTTACTGTCCTAATTGTCACAAAAAATGCAAACAAACTCCCGAGCTGTATTTTAGTACGAAGGCAATCAAATTTGTGGCCAGACAAATACAGATACAGCTGATTCAACAAAATTTTTTGTCGAAAGCATAGTTTCTTTTGGCCAAACTCAGAGGTTTTGTTTATTTAAACGTGTATTTTGTTAGACAAACCAAATAAATGTTTTTGCTTTTCAAGTTTTGTGTACCCAACTAAATATTTTCTTGGGGCAACTAAATATGTTTTTGGCCCTACACAAACCAGCATTTTGTTGGCTGTTCTCTCGGCGCAGAGCATACAAGTACACAGAGACGAAATGGCGTGGGTTACCCATTCTCTGATTAGTCACGCGAAGCTCTGAACATGGATCTTGTGTGTGATTGGCTACTGTAGACCTGTGCGGTGGCGTAAGGTTCCCTACTGCTAGGTCTGCCGGCTGGCAAGCAGACTACCAGGCGCTGATTCGCGAACGGCGTTACAGTATTTTTTTTTGGCCAGCGACGCCATTTTTCTGGCGTGCGAGACAAGAGCGGGCTGTTTCGCCTCTGTATTGTCAAGTACGCTGTGACCACGTAGCAGCCAGGTGTGGCCGCAGCGGGGTGCGAGAGACAAGCTTGCATCTTGGTCACAGACTAGCCAAGTGAACACAGGCGAAACAACAGCCGCTTAAATCGCGAACTTCAGCTGCAAACGCCAGCAAAATGGCGTCGCTGCCCAGTGAAACGTCGGAACGACATTCGCCAATCAGCGCCCCGGAACTTAGTTGCCAGCCTGCAGCCCAGCCAATAGGGAATCTTTCACAGCACCCGATAGCCAGTTATACTGTTAAAAATATCATACACACATATACATACGCATACATATAAACATACATATGCATTTATATACATGCATACATACACATACATTCGTATTTCATTAATATTTACATATATACACATATAAATATATTTGTACGAAAATGTACAGTAAATACACGCAAACGCAGTTTGTAATACTGAAAATGGAGCTGAACTCCGTAAATACAAAATACACAGTCTGCGTATTTCCTACAGTTCCTGCTGTACTTGGGATGTCTTTGCCACTTAGAAATATTCCTTCAACACTACAAAGTAGCGTCTGGCGTCTGCAACAACAAAACTTTAAATACACAAACTTAAATAGAAAATGAAAAGTTGCTTATTTGACTACAACGCAAATACCAAAGTTGTACCGCAGCTTGTTACAAGAAGCTCGTAAAGTGGATAGAATTATGGAGCCTTATACTCTCGTTCCAATCTTGCTCAGGTATAAAATAATTTAACTTTTATAAAGGTCTTATTTATACACAGCAAAACACTCGCATAACAAAAGTTAGGGATTTGTTTCTTAATTTTTTTTTTAAATCTGGAAATTTATAAAACTAACTAGCAATTTCACGGAAAGTTCTGTAAACTTCATGGAAAGTCCGTTTTTTTAAAACCACCGTGTACGTAATTTTTCGGAGAGTTCCGGATAAATGTTTACCAGCACTGTTCCGTTAAAATGAAGGAAACTTTCTTTTTTGACAGTGCAGACATAANGGTCTTATTTATACACAGCAAAACACTCGCATAACAAAAGTTAAGGATTTGTTTCTTAATTTTTTTTAAATCTGGAAATTTATGAAAATAACTAGCAATTTCACGGAAAGTTCTGTAAACTTTATGGAAAGTCCGTTTTTTAAAACCATCGTGTACGTAATTTTTCGTAGAGTTCCGGATAAATGTTTACCAGCACTGTTCCGTTAAAATGAAGGAAACTTTCTTTTTTGACAGTGCAGACATAATACCCGCTCGCAATGACTCACGCAGTCTATCAGAGAACGGATGTGCCAAAATGAAGTCATTTCGCTTCTGTATGCTTCCCTGTTCTGTGTCCAGGCTGCGCGAGAGCACTTGGCAGCTGCCGGAGCTGCAGATATACTTGACAGGCGTTCTCAGGGCCGTGTTCCAGAACATTCAGGCCGCCACAACCCAGCCTATACCTCCCCGGAACACACGCGAGCAGGATCTGATATCCGACTCCAGAACGTGTCTTCCAGTGCAGTCTCGCTCTGTGAGGGGGCCGCGGTGGTACAGTGGTCAGACTGTACACCTCCCACCTAGGTGGGTCGGATTAGATCACCGGTGGGGTTACTCCCGGATTTTCACACGTGGGGGAATCGTGCCGGACGATGCTGCTGTTCGGCGGGTTTTCTCGGGATCTTCCGTTTCCCCCGCCCTTGCATTCCGGCGATGCTCCATACTCACCTCACTTCACCCTCATCGGCTGTCGAGACCTCGTTGTTAAGAGCCGCCCCCTTGTCACCACTCCACTCGATGCCACTCTGTCCCTGTGTGTCCTCACATGGCGTCACGAAAGTGCCCCGGTTCCTCCGAGGCAGATTTTCGGTTCGGATGTCGCGTACATGTATACTATGAACGTGTCATCAAGTCGGTGTACTTTACTTGTGCTCGTCACATGGCAAACTACACACACTGCCAAACGTCGAACGTCACTCGCGATATGTCCAACGGCACTTGTATCGGTCAATGAAGTCAATAGGGTCAACTTAAAAAAAGAGCCGCTAAGGCGTAGTGCTCTGCAATATCTGAACTAGGTTCAAATATCGATCGTGCTCATTTTTTATACTAAGCGAAACTGTTTAATGTACGTAGAGCCAAACATATATTCAGTTGCACCAACCAAATCTTTGTAAATAATAAGAGCAAAATAATTTGGTTTCAACAACAAAATTTTTCGTTGCCTCTATAGAAATAACTAGTCCATTCAGACACAGTGTACATCACGCACGTGTAGGTAATTGTTGGTCTGTACTGCACACTACGAAGCTCAATAATCAATTATCTTACCTGGGGGTAAACGATTTGCAAACCGTCTTTCTAGTCTAGGTTATAATTGGTTCATATTACTGCAGCCGAATATATAACCTACAGCTAATTGGCTGCGCCAGCGAAACAATTGTTGTGTCGACTTAAGTACAGTATGCATCATAAAGTTTTTTGTTTGCAACACCTGAAACCGCAAATTAAAGTGGGCCTGAAAAGGTTAATTTGGTTCTGCCAAACAAATTTTGTTTGATTCAACAAAACCTTTTCTCAGTGAAGTCTTAGAAAAATTGTCTTTAAATCACTGCTGACTTATCTGGGAACCTGCATGCCAGGGCGTACTGTAGTATATATGTAGGCACGGGGTGCTTTTTTGTTCAAGTTTGATTTCAAAAGTGCTCACTTTACCGTGAACAGCCTTCATGGTTCCTTATTTGTCCATCAGAGTAAATCAGTACTCGGAGGCGAAACTGCATGGTGGTACCTTACATAGACTAAAGACGAGGTAGACCACTTATTCGTCTTCTGCGCATGTACCCAACACTGACCTAACCCAAAGCAACACAACTGTAAAAAGTCACATGGTCAACAATGATGAAAGTGTTTGTTTAGACCTTAATATTTAAATAACAAGCACTATTGTATGAACAAAATACCTATATCAATTTGAATTTAATCAAAATGCATTAAACGTTGGTTAGAGGAAGTATAAAACATCGCAAAGAAATTGTTTACCAAACGGTGTTCTAACCTCAAATCCAATCCACGTAGTTTTCGCAAGTCGTTTGGGCAGATGAGTAGTTCAGTGTTGGGACACGGAGATCGGCTGCGCGCAGCCGGCGAGATCGCTCTACCTCATTTATAGTATATTACGACTCCTTTTATGTAGGCGTGTTAATTCACCGACTGGCAGTGCGAGGCTCCGGAACGGCCTGGTATCTGACTGATTATTGCACTCTAAACACGTTTTCTTTGCTGCAGCGCATGTATTGTTGCTACAGAAAAAGAAATTTCGTTAAATATGAGCCACTGCAAAGTGGGTTTACCAGAAAGAGAACTTTCGTTTTATCTATATGCGACTGACAGTGAGAATCTTGCATTGTGGTCTCGATAGTTCCGCAGTATCTTTTGTGAAATTCAGTTGCTGTTTTCTGTTAACGATATAAGGAATTCGTTATTTGGNCTCGATAGTTCCGCAGTATCTTTTGTGAAATTCAGTTGCTGTTTTCTGTTAACGATATAAGGAATTCGTTATTTGATAAAGTAGAATTTAGAATATTTCATTGGGTGTTTCTTTTGAAATAAAGCAATATATTGTTGGAATAAAGCAAAACTGCCTCAAAGAAACGTTGTTTTTCTGTAGAGAAAGCTTTGAAGGTATATTTTTAGTGTTAATGCTGCAAAAGGTTCCTTATTGGCTGGGATGCCGGTTGGCAAGTAGGTGATCAGGTCCTGATTNCTCGATAGTTCCGCAGTATCTTTTGTGAAATTCAGTTGCTGTTTTCTGTTAACGATATAAGGAATTCGTTATTTGGTAAAGTAGAATTTAGAATATTTCATTGGGTGTTTCTTTTGAAATAAAGCAATATATTGTTGGAATAAAGCAAAACTGCCTCAAAGAAACGTTGTTTTTCTGTAGAGAAAGCTTTGAAGGTATTTTTTTAGTGTTAATGCTGCAAAAGGTTCCTTATTGGCTGGGATGCCGGTTGGCAAGTAGGTGATCAGGTCCTGATTGGTGGGCGGTGTTTCGAAATGTTTCTGGCAAGTGACATACTTTTGATGGTGTGTGAGGCTGGAGTTTGCGGAACATGCGGTTGTTTCAAAGCCTCTATCCCTAACCCTTTCGGTAACTCTTTAATATTCTTGGAAAATTACACAAGAAGCAGATTTAATTCTCTAAACAGCAGAAGACAATGCCCAACAAAGTAGGTCTCTCACGTGGTGGAATGCATCATTTGTTATTGATACTGTATTCTGTTGTCACATAAACAACTGCTGCCAATAGCATCAAATAAAAACTTTGTTTGCCCTGACAATGGTAGAGTGCTATACTGATACTTTATCAGTTCCTAGCAAAATATTCGTNCAAAGCCTCTATCCCTAACCCTTTCGGTAACTCTTTAATATTCTTGGAAAATTACACAAGAAGCAGATTTAATTCGGTAAACAGCAGAAGACAATGCCCAACAAAGTAGGTCCCTCACGTGGTGGAATGCATCATTTGTTATTGATACTGTATTCCGTTGTCACATAAACAACTGCTGAAAATAGCATAAAATAAAAACTTTGTTTGCCCTGACAATGGTAGAGTGCTATACTGATACTTTATCAGTTCCTAGCAAAATATTCGTNAAATAAAAACTTTGTTTGCCCTGACAATGGTAGAGTGCTATACTGATACTTTATCAGTTCCTAGCAAAATATTCGTTTGTTGCAACGCCAAAATAATATATTTATGTGCGAATAGCGAACCGGCCGGCTTTGCCCGGGTACAATTGAGTTTTACAGTGATGCATTAATAAATAAATTGGGAAAAGAAAATTAATTTATGTGAAAACAGAATTATACAATTATACTATGTTGGCCTATGTTTCTAACTGATTACGGCAACCCAAAAGAAAGGAAATATGTTTTACCCGATAGCCAAGCAGTAAGGAATTGTGTTTGGAGTGTATCTGTGCAACTATCGCGTAGTTACCACATTTCTGCTTTCCAGCGTCGATGTATGAGAATCAAAACGTGAGTTTCATCAAGTTGTAGCTAATCTTTATTCACATGAATCCATGATGAAAAACGCGAACCGACAGGGATCTTAATCGATCACCGAAGTTAAGCAACGTTCCCAGTGGCACACATTTGGATGGGTGATCGTTTAGTGGCATAACATCTGAGCGCTTCTGGGCTTCGGAGAGTATGTTAAATATTGGNATCTTAATCGATCACCGAAGTTAAGCAATGTTCCCAGTGGCACACATTTGGATGGGTGATCGTTTAGTGGCATAACATCTGAGCGCTTCTGGGCTTCGGAGAGTATGTTAAATATTGGGTCCCGGTTGTTATCGATTGATAGCAGTCGTTAAGCCATTTCAGAGGTCCTTGGGCGGCCTGATAAACTCTGACACCAGAGGAAAAATTATTTCGGTCCCGTTCCCAGCCGTTGCATAATTAGATTTTGTTGTTATTCCACAGGAACTCTACAATTTTTCGGGATAAAAGGTATTCTATATCCTATTTCAGGACCTAAAGTACCTACATATCAACTTTCATCAAAATCCGTTGTCATTATGGAGCTNGTATTCTATATCCTATTTCAGGACCTAAAGTACCTACATATCAACTTTCATCAAAATCCGTTGTCATTATGGAGCTGAGTAGTAACAAACATACATACACAAACACACACATAGAAACCATCGCATTTATAATATTAGTAAGATTGGAGTAATGAACTAACATGTGCTTCAATCTTTAGATAGTATAAACAATTGAAGACAACACTCTTTATTTACAAACGCTATAGAAAATAACACCTGCAGGTTACACTTGTAATGCAATCTATTATCCCCGCAGTAGTTGAAAACAATAACACCTGACAGCACAGTTTAAAAAGTGACCTATTATTTTTTCCTGGGACGATAAATTAATTGCATTATCAATTTTGTAACGAAAAAGCTGAACTTTAATATAATACCATAAAAATTTTGTATTTATATACGTGTTGTTGATATCTTTGTTATAGATGATTGCCTTGTTTATTATTTACATTTTGTCCCTGTCATATACACCTGCATTTAATATTTCCCTAAATAAAATTTCACACATCCCGGTACATAATATGTCCGAATTAATATTTTTTTACTTCCTTGTCAAAATAATTTTACAAACGTAAATTACAAATGTTGTATTCAATTTTTTTGTGTAGCTGGGTGCTGTTTTGTGGTTTCTTTTTCATAATATAGGTTGTTTTACGATTCAAATTAAACATACCATAGTTTTCTGATCAGTCAATTTGAAGATGTTTAGTTTAAGACAGAGAAGCCAGCTAATACTAAAGGCTAAAATGGAAGGCAAACATNATCAGTCAATTTGAAGATGTTTAGTTTAAGACAGAGAAGCCAGCTAATACTAAAGGCTAAAATGGAAGGCAAACAAATATCTTCATATTCTACATACGAAATCACAGAAATCGCGTCCAGTATTATATTTATATAGCGTGTAACGAGGAACATTATTGCGAGACGTTCTCATTTCGTAGGATGAAACGAAAGATAATGTGTATTACAAGTTCCTTTACTGCTTTAAATGGTTTGCACAATGATACGTGCGGATAAAATGTATTTCAGAAAAACCCATTTCAACCAATTCAATATTTAAAAAAATCTGTTATGCAAAAACTTTAGAATGAAATTTAAACGTCTACTGAAAGTCATGCATAATCTAAACTTAGAGATGTTTTTAATTACAACTGTTTTACTTATAAATTGTGCCACTGGCATGGCTGCCTGTGCAGGCTTGCTGACATTTANATGTTTTTAATTACAACTGTTTTACTTATAAATTGTGCCACTGGCATGGCTGCCTGTGCAGGCTTGCTGACATTTACACTTCTTTCTGCATAAACATTGGATTTTTTTGCGAGTGAGGTATATAAATAAACACACATGACGCGCTAAAATAATTTATTGTGTTGCGAATAATAGCTTTAGTAAAGGGATGTATTCCATAAACTATTGTAGCAAGTACAAAGGACGCACCAAATTTTCCCATTTTCCAACACTAGCTGTAATCTTCGTCGAAAATAGATCATTACTGAATAGATCAATAACTTAACAAACGGTCGAAAATAAACATGTATTTATCCTGTGGTTGGGATTTGTCTATGAGCCGATGCGCCAACNGCTTTTGTTGATGTGAAAGGAAGAACTGCTGGTTTGCTCATTATATGATTAATATAGCGAGTTGCAGTGGATAACGATAACGATATGACAATCGATTATATTCCCAAATTTACCACATCGATATAGAGTGCAATTAATTTTCAAATACAGATTAAAATTAGTAGGGAAGTGGAGTGATTTGGACGGTTCTTAACACCCAGGGTCTTGCGAGACGATGAGAGTGACGTGAGGTGAGCGTGAAGTATCGCCGGAATGCAAGGCCAGTGGAAACGGGAGATCCCTGAGAAAATACGTCGACCAGTGGCACCGTCCGGCACGATTCCCGCATGCGAAAATCCAGGGAACAACCACGCCGGGAATCGAGCCCGGTCTGCCAAGGTGGGAGGCGAGTAGTCTTACGACTACACCACCACGGCTCACAAATGCACAGGAAAGTTCCTAGCTTTGTAAAGTTACGACGCTAAATTATCCTATATTCGCAGTCTGATATGTGGTACTATTTCTATACTATTGTGTAAAGGTTAAAAGCTTCCGTTACAGTTCNATCCTATATTCGCAGTCTGATATGTGGTACTATTTCTATACTATTGTGTAAAGGTTAAAAGCTTCCGTTACAGTTAAAGAAGTTTTTAGGCTGTTCACGGTAAACTGAGCACTTTTGATAGCTCTGATTAAGATATACTTGTATGCAAATTATGTATTCTTCCGCGTGTTGTAAAAGTAACACTCTCGTGTGCCTCATCACTTTATTCATGCGTCGGTCAAGTGAAACTGTGAAATAATTAGAAAAGTAAATATTCTACAAATATACTAAATTTTTACACTTAAATTAATTAAAAAACCAGAAACCGGAAGACATAATTTAAGTTATCACAAATGGTTACCTAACATTTTTAATTCAACGATAGGACATATAACTACTTTCCCTCCGACGTTACCAACTTCACCGGGCGCAAGTCACTCAGTGCACCAGTTGAAATATATGCAGGCAGCAGCAGTGAACTTGTTTTAAGGTTGTTTTCGAAAGTGCTTACTTCATCGTGAACAGTTTAATGACGAGTGTCAAATCNATCCTATATTCGCAGTCTGATATGTGGTACTATTTCTATACTATTGTGTAAAGGTTAAAAGCTTCCGTTACAGTTCAAGAAGTTTTTAGGCTGTTCACGGGAAACTGAGCACTTTTGATAGCTCTGCTTAAGATATACTTGTATGCAAATTATGTATTCTTCCGCGTGTTGTAAAAGTAACACTCTCGTGTGTCTCATCACTTTATTCATGCGTCGGTCAAGTGAAACTGTGAAATAATTAGAAAAGTAAATATTCTACAAATATACTAAATTTTTACACTTAAATTAATTAAAAAACTAGAAACCGAAAGACATAATTTAAGTTATCACAAATGGTTACCTAACATTTTTAATTCAACGATAGGACATATAACTACTTTCCCTCCGACGTTACCAACTTCACTGGGCGCAAGTCACTCAGTGCACCAGTTGAAATATATGCAGGTAGGAGCAGTGAACTTGTTTTAAGGTTGTTTTCGAAAGTGCTTACTTCATCGTGAACAGTTTAATGACGAGTGTCAAATCNAGCAGTGAACTTGTTTTAAGGTTGTTTTCGAAAGTGCTTACTTCATCGTGAACAGTTTAATGACGAGTGTCAAATCGCCAGAGAAGCGGCAGAATGCTGTACCGTCCACATATGAGTCTCCGTGGAGCGATGTTGATGTCGCTAACAGCTCATGCTCTTGTCGAGTATTTGTTTAAGAAATTGAACGGAACGTTTCTTGTTTCTCTCGTAGCAATTCATAATGTTTGTTTACATTTTTCTATACGTTTTGCCGCCTTTTCCAAAGTTTTGTTTTGACATACGTTAAGTTTATAAAGATCTCGCGGTAAAAGTAAACGTTGTTTGTTTACAAACAAGTAAGTGAAAATTAACACAATGTATGTAAAAACAGTTTATTTCATGTGAAAAGTTGTTTGAATATGATTGTTTGTCATTTAAAAGTGTATATCTGAGGGTCACGAGTGCCATAGATGAGTAGATGCGTGGTGTCGAGGGCACGTGCCATATAAACAAAAACACTGGTGACGTCAGTAGCTACCATATTATTTCGACAGGTAAAGGCCATTGACGTATTCGCGTTACCCACGTCTCAGACAGCTCCAGGGCGAATGTCATCTGTGATTGGATACGTGAATATTGCGCCAAAATCTGGGAAGTGGGTTGGTAGCCCGCCTAGTGTCTTTCTTCTCGGACTAGGCTTCAACCAGACCAGTTGCTCTTAAATATGCTGCTCTTATAAAATTTTTAGTTTGTGATAGAAAGTGTATTTAAAGTTTGATATTGTAGTGAAATATGTTTTACAGAATAATAGAGTGGAGGGCAGTTGAAGAAGAGGCCCAATATTTATTGGATTACTAAAATATGAGAAGATACAAGCCTAGTCCATTTGCATCATTTTTAAATAATGACCGAGGGAAGGTATACCCGGGAAAAGTACAAGTACCTTACCAATAACGTTTGTAAATACTTTTAAACATATGTTTTCACAGTGACACATTTTAATTTTGTTTGATCAGTCACTCAAGACAATTATTAATTTAAATTTAACGTCAGGAAATGTAGGACTTCTCTGCCTATTAGGGTTCCCTGAGATGCAAAGAAATATCATTGTCACTGGCTTGCGCTCAAACCCGAGGAAAATAAAAATGATTTATGTTGATCTTGTGGAATGAACAGAGCTTATGTTAAGTGGGAATTCAAGAGTGTTTTATGCATTTGGAAGACAGAGGGAATATAATGTTTGCAAGTGTGTGTTTAGTGCTGAACAGTTTAATTTGCATAAACTTTCACTATATTACAATTAATGAATGAGAAATTTCAGTGTTTTACTTGCAAATGGTAGAGAATAGTACCCTACTGCACTCTAAGTCTCGCCCAGACAAATTACATTTCTCATTTAACCATATAATGTTCTCCACAAGTGCCAGTGAACTATTTTGTTTGTGGAGGTTGATTGGAGAAAGGAGACAATATTATTGATGTGTGAGAAGGAATATTGTGTCACATCCCACATTGTACACTACAGTCTATTTGGTATGTATTTGTAAAAACCCTCACATCAGTCACACAACACAACAGCACACACTATATTAATTATTTATTTATTTATCAAAGTGTATTTCCAGTTGTGTGCAAGTCAAGTATGTCGCAAAGTGTGTATATATATATATATATATGTGTGTGTGTGTGTGTGTGTGTGTACTTATTCAAATCTCTTCCCTCTAAACAAATAAAATCCCACCAGATTCTCTTCAATCTCTGACCTTTTAAAGCACGTAGTTCTTAAAAAACAATAAATTAACAAAAATAATCTTAACAATATATTCACGAACTATATTACGTACGATGTTTTCTCCCAACCCACGAGGACACCTTAAAGGACGTTTGGTTAATAAGCGTATTGTATTTTAAATATACTTAATCTATAATACTAGTTGAATTTTTTCTTACTATTTCTTATAAAGGATAATCCGCATGTCCATCTATACTATAGATTACAGGACGTTAGTAAAATGTTGTTAATTTTTAGCTAATTTTGTAATATAATTACAAAGCAGAGTAAAAGATACAATTTTAAGCACTAAAAAATTGTAGACCATTTTTGTTATGCCAGTAACAGAACCGTAAGCATAAAACAAAAATTAAACTATTTAAAAATACGCCAATTTCAGTATTTTGGAATATATACAAAACTTTTTTCAAGAACACATGAGAACATGAAAACAGGCTAGAAGATTGAAAATTTTCAAAGAGAATTTTAATAAATTCAAAAGGGAAGCGTATTATTTAAAGGTTAATGTGAAAATTTTTGCTGACTGAATTTGATTAAATTTGTTTTATTCTCACTACAGTAGGGAAAACACGAAGCAAGGCGCACAGTCAAACAATTTTGCTTTTTCACTTGTTCGAAATACACATTCAAGTCAATAGCTTGATGGCAAATGTAAATTGCTGTTGAAAAGTTCACACGGAGCAAAAAGAAGACAGAGCATCGCTTACAAAAGTTAAAATAACCTTGAATCCTCTGTACTAGAATTTCAAAGACAGTTCACTTAGCGATCGCACCCACGATACGCCAATATTTATGTTGAACATCACACGCAGAAGCACTTGACCGACAGCCAGGGTGTACCAACATGTCAGAGACGCATGTCGCGACCCGGCGAGGCAGGTGAAACACGGCAGTTGGGTTGGCAGCCCCGACTGCGCGATGGGCGACACACAACTACGTCGCCAGAAAGACAGTAATAAATCTTTTTAATGCGGTCGTAAAATTGCCGCGGCTGGCGCATTAAACCACACTTTTCGCGAGCAGAGCGCCATTTTCGCGCTTCGGTGGAAACGTGGCGTTGGCCCGGCGCGTTCGCCGGCTTCTGCAAACACCCGCAGTTGCGAGCGAGATGCACCTCGCGGTACGCGCGTGTTAAGGGCAGTCTTCCCTCGCCATATTGGATTGCTGGGTTTTCCAGCTTGTTTGGGTTTTTAAAAAATATATTTTCTAAAATTCCCTATAGCCAACTACCTATTTACCTTATACTGCGGTACAAACACGACAAAGTAACTATAAATTGTTCACAGTAAACTTAGCACTTTTGAAAGCGCTGCTTAAGATATACTTGCACAGTCCATTTGCGATTAATTCAAACTTTTGTGAAGCCCTGCTGAAGTTATATTTCTAGGATATTCCTCCACCTCGTGCAAACAAAGCTTAATCGAGTCTAGAAAATGCCAGCAAAGGCAAAACGCACAGCATTCGTGCACACTCAGTGTAATAATAATTTGCATAATAATTACTCCTTCACAACAATTACCGATCCACTTATTATAATAATTACTCCTTCACAACAATTACCGATCCACTTATTTTATCCATTTATTTATTCATATTGATGGTACTTAAAATAATAAAATTTATCGGTAAATATAAGTACTGCTTCATAAGTCAATAGCTAGTTAGACGTAGGAGTGCTGTCAGAATTTACTTTTTTATTTTTTTTTGTAAATATAATCAAACTGCAAAAACCAAGAATTCAGTACGACGGGGGAATGTTTCCCTTTTAAGGTTCCCTCATCCCTGTTTTTTTTTTAAAGAAACTTTTAAACGTGCGTTCAATGTGCTGTTATACGAAATAACTCACACTTGCGACTATGCCTGTCGATTAATTTCATACGCGCCACTTGTTAGTGCCAGTAAATCAGCTTGCTCTGCTGGCTAAGTCTTAGCGGTGGCTTTCTAGTAAACTATACGTCAATGAAAAAGCATTTTCTCTCTCAGAATCCCTAATGTCAAGAATTATAATTTATTGTAAGTATTACATTTCGTGGAACATATCTTTCAATATTTAGGCACGTATAGTTTGCTGAACTTTATATTTGCTTTAAGTGGAAAAATTTTGTGATATAAGTAGCAAAATAATATGAAAACATAGCAAATAATTCTGCAACCAAAACTTTATCACTACAGATTACTTTCAATAAAATAAAGAAAAAATGCGTATGTCCAAAGTGATCATTGTGGGTCTTGCGAGGTCCTCGAGTACAGAGGAACCACGGTGGTTTAGTGGTTAGACTACTCGCCTCCCACCTAGACGAACCGGGCTCAATTCCCGGCGGATTCGCTCCCGGATGTTCCTATGTGGGAGTCGTTCCGGACGATGCCGCTGGTCGGCGGGTTTTCTCGGGGTTCTCTCCTTTCCCCCACCCTGCTATTTCGGTGCTGCTACATGCTCACCTCGCTTCACCCTTAGAGGCTCTTAAGACCTCAGATGTTAAGAGCCGCCAATATTTCTTCCCTCACTCGAGTGAAGTATCAAATAACGTCAGCTTAGGTAGGCAACCCTCGTCACTGCCGTACACGACCGTGTAGCCGGCGTACAAGGGCGAGCATTAGGAAACGCGGTATGATTCGATACTAATAAAAATATAAATTTTCAATGCACTTGCCTTTGAAGAAGACGTTCGAAATGTTTTGCTGCAGCCTCGATTCTACATTGTTATCCACGCGTGAGGGTATACCGTACTCTCGCGAAAAGTCCTGGTTTTCGTGCGAATATTGACACGCACGTCTTATGTTCTCTGTCGGAAGTCTGCAATGTGTCTCACAAGAGAGAGACACACTACGGTCTTTACATGTCCCCATAAATGGAAACATGGTGGATTTTTATCGTGCGATGGAGCTGGCTGTGGAACGAATTCGCTCCAACAAATTATTCAGTCGATTTGACGACCATCCAGGCAAACGCGAACGTTCCGAATGGAGAGGACAGGAGAATATTCGTTCCTTAACATGTCAGACGTCAAGATCAAATATAAGGCCGTAACATATGCATTCCAATAATACCAGCCCTGACGTTGAGGACATATCAACGTTGACATCTGAAAAGATAATTCGCACGTGGTTTCTGTGGAAGTTAACTGCCGTCACACGGTGAGTAGTGAAGACAGAAATAGTCAGCCGTACGTTTTTGCTGAAGTTATAAAGTCCTCTTTAGCAGGACTTCGGACAAGTGGAAATGGCAAGGATAGAGGAGATTTTCGTGCCGAATGTTCCAAAGAGTTTCGTTACTGACGACGTCCCTTTGCGCGACTCTGCGTGTAGTTCGACGGAGTATTTGCCCCGTGTTGAGGATTGTGCTCTTCGGGTTCAACAAACAACTTATTATTGTTACTGCTCTCGTGGCTTGTCGAACCTCACTCGAACAGTCAAACTGTCCGGCTTCCCAAAAACGATGACGAATACAAGCATACTCTGTTCGTAGTGATGTGACCAACTTTTAAATTAACCTTTGAAAAATATCATTGCCCCTCTCTGCCTATATTTTAACAGGAACACCGACTGGTAGGTTCCCAGTATAATTGGTAGCAAAGGAGGTAATGTAGATCGATGTTTAAACGTTGAACTAAAAGTGTTTGGTAATCATTTTTAAATACTAAAATTATTTATTTTGCTTTCTGTTTTTTTAATGCATACAAGTGTAGAGAATCATAACATTTATAAAATATTTACTTTTCCAATAATTTCACAGTTTTACTTGACTGACGAATGAATAAAGTGAGCGGGTTCATAGAAATATTAGTCCTACATATGACGGAATAATACACAGATCATAAGAAGGGATTACAAAAATGCTCACTTTACCGCGAATAACCTTTATTTGGCCGTTCATTTTCTAAACTCTTCTTTGTATAACATTCTGCATAAAGACCCAAGGCTTCATGTGGTGCATTTCCGCCTGAAAAAAAAGTTAACGTAACGCATCGCAAAGAAGTTCGGGTAATTGAATCACAACACAAAAAGAAAAAAAAACCAACAACATACTTGCAGCGTATCACTGACCAACGTGTAATCACAAGCATCATCACACCATATGAACGATGTAAAGGTGTCAGATGGGAGGATAACACAAGTTGCAGTAACAGTTGTTCCGTTCCACGGTCCTACAATAGCGATAATTGCTGCACAACCTGTAAGCTATATACCTTTGAAAATAAACACATTATTTTACTCGAAAACGGATTCGGTGATAGTTTGACGCCAACGGGACTATTCCATACTCTGACTGACAAGCAATGATACGTATAAGGAAAAACATGAGGGCTATGAAACAGTAACAGGAAACTGACAACCACATAATAAATGAATGGCAATGAATATTACCAACTACACTTTCATATGTTCGATACCTTCTTTCAACAGTATCCTATTAGGAGTATATTGTTACATGTAAAGTGGATCTTAATAAATTATCTTAAAATAAACGTAGAGGGTAGGGCACACTAGGTCTACCGATTTATATTAAATAATATTCGACCAGTTTTTTAAATTAAAGTTACATCTGAAGCTGTTTAGTTAGAGGTATGGTATCACTATTTTACAAATCAAACATTAACTTATCAACAATAACATGATGATACACACTAGCCATATTTATTCTTCAAGTAACGTACAGAAATAAAGAACCTAGATTCTTGTTAATAACCTGTGCGTCACCGGTCATAAAATCTGGCACTCTAACACACACGCGAGTTAACGTGCCTCCATACATTACAGTTTTGACTTTCACCGATTTCCTGCGAAACTGGCGAGGTGATGACGCAATGCAGGCATGAGTAATGGCAAAGACGGCACTGGATGGCGGTCAACGTGTTTAATGAAATGGCGACACATTATCTCTAACCACAAAGTTTCAAATATAACTTCCATTCAAAAACTGGCCGAACTGTACACATTTTCAAATGGTGGGTCTACTGTGTACCACCCTGTATTTGGCAACTGGAATGTCAAGGACGAGTAGTTCACTGAACAATCACTTCAGGTCACAAGAAGCTTCATTTCATCTACATTCCACAGAAATTTAAGTTAATTCTGTGTCTGCAATGTCTAATTTATTGAATACGCGAATGTGATATGCTATTATGGGCATTAACTGTGTGCTTAGTACACTTTCGCCATTCCATCTCTTATAGTTCTTGTACGCATTTACTCTTTACTTTTCAAACACATGTTATTTGCTGAGACGGCTTTGCTCACCTCCTTTCATACGACATTAGTAGCGTCTTCTCCTTCACAGTTGCACTCGTACTTCCACACCGTTACACTTCTATACTCTCGCTTCGCCGCCTCTGAATTGAAAGTTAACTATGATGATATACGCAGATGAAATAAACGCCTTGATACACGCCTTAAAACATGCCTTGAAACACGCCTTAATAAAATAGTACAAGTATTGCACTGGCATCGTTGATTGAATTCTAAAATCCAAAAAACTTTTTAAAAGTAATTTTTTATAAGAATACAACATATCAAGGGATACACAAAAATGCGAAGAATATTACTTTAATGTTTATATGTTAGCTTTTTCTTTTTCATTTATATAACATACTTTTCAGCTATATATGCTTGTAGCTTACTCGGAAACTTACTCGAAATAAGTCGGGAGTTTATTCTTAGTGAAAAATTAGTTGAAAATACCATTCGACTTATAGCCTAGCTCAATTATTGAAACAAATATATATTCTTGAAGTCAGATTTTATAGATATTATATTTATAAATATTATAAAAGAAGTAAAATTAAATCACAAGTCGCAAAACTGTATTTTGTGGTATCGAGATCTTGAACCTAAGAAAACTTCTTGCCAATATTAACAAAACAATGACAATAATATGAGTGGACGTCTTCTCGTTACTTACAAAATATAAAACAGAAGGTTTTTATGGGTGTTTTGTCTCTTTATTGAGTATTATAAACTAATTTTAAAAATAACTCTCTTTTTGAAATTGCACAGGGCCATCCAAGCCAACCAAAATAAATTTGATTATAAATTTCGTTTTTAAAACATTTCCAATGCAATAGTAATAGGATAATAAATATAATAATTTCATCTTCATAAAAAGTAAAAATTAATTTTTTTATTGTTGTTATAGTTTGCGTTGATAAATCACGCTATCAATTAGCAGTGTACTATTTCGAAATATTATTTTTAATTTACTATTTCTAACAACACCAGTGTGTTTAATTGCATACTCTGGATCTCTCTATATCACTAGCTTAAATTTCTAAGAATTTATAGCACCCTAACAATTAGTATTATATACTTACATTAATCGTTTATCACATTTACTAAAAATTCATTAATATTGTCACTTTGTCTAGTATTAGATTTTCATTTTCAATATACTTGATTATACGTTTGAACTCGTTTTACCTCAAAAAGTTAAGTGAATATACGTTTGGAGAAAGATACATATCTAAAAACTTTTAATTATAAATTATTTACATGCTAAAGTCCTAATTCATCCTTCCTATATGACTAGTCTATCGATATTCATCAATAACGAAACTAATTTTCGTTTAGGAAAAGTTCTTAGAGAATTGTTTACGCACTCACGAGCACGCCAACTGCAGACAGGAATAGATGTCAGTTCCCGAAACGTCACTGCTGGTTGGCCAAGAAAACTTCCTCTGCGGTCTACGTCACTGCTGGTTGGCCAAGAAAACTTCCTCTGCGGTCTACGTCACTGCTGGTTGGCCAAGAAAACTTCCTCTGCGGTCTACGTCACTGCTGGTTGGCCAAGAAAACTTCCTCTGCGGTCTACGTCACTGCTGGTTGGCCAAGAAAACTTCCTCTGCGGTCTACGTCACTGCTGGTTGGCCAAGAAAACTTCCTCTGCGGTCTACGTCACTGCTGGTTGGCCAAGAAAACTTCCTCTGCGGTCTACGTCACTGCTGGTTGGCCAAGAAAACTTCCTCTGCGGTCTACGTCACTGCTGGTTGGCCAAGAAAACTTCCTCTGCGGTCTACGTCACTGCTGGTTGGCCAAGAAAACTTCCTCTGCGGTCTACGTCACTGCTGGTTGGCCAAGAAAACTTCCTCTGCGGTCTACGTCACTGCTGGTTGGCCAAGAAAACTTCCTCTGCGGTCTACGTCACTGCTGGTTGGCCAAGAAAACTTCCTCTGCGGTCTCCGTTATTTCATACAGTTTTGTTCATGTCTCTTTGTTCGCCTTAGTGTTCTTTTTTGTTTTCTTCGCTGTGTCGTACAGACATTTTTGTGTGTGTCGGCATACAATGACATATTTGTTCGTATGGCTATTCATCCTTTAGTTTTTGTCTCGTTTCATAGTTAAGCTCTAACTCAAGTCGTCGTGTATTATTTTTTTATATTTATAATTTTGGTTGACAACATTTAAATCTGACTTGTTGACAATGTATGTTTCGCACCATTTTCTGGGTTTTCTGTAGCGACATAGGTCTGCGAGGGCGTATGTTCACAAGATTTCTGCATTTATGTTATAGTGATTCTTACGATATTATAAATAAGGGACACGGTGATGTTTATATTTTTAATTTAATCAATGTAAAACAAGAGGCTTTGTTTTCATAAAATGAATGTAATAATTCTTAATTATTATAAATTAACACATTCAGTTGAAAATTAATCACATTTAGACAGAAAAGACTTTAAAAATATAATAAAATATATTTGCTGTGATGTGGATTTCTAGTTATTTGCAAACCATATTGCGCAAAGTACAATGAAGGCTTTTCCTCCCCAACGCACTATCTGTGCTCCCAGCCACATTTCGAATGGATTCACTTTCGTCTTTGTCCTCAGAGGAAAGTCTCATCACAACTTGCGCTATAATCTCAATCCCCTGGTGTCGATCCGCTGCATTTCAAGTCACATTCTTCATATCCGGAAGGACAAGATCGTTGTTTTTTATTTAAATTCAAGTTTACTTTTTGCACGGTCTGCAAGTAGCTCCTACATTAAAACTTAATAGTTTAATTACTTCGAGTACGTTAACAACCTTTCCAGCTGGCCGGGGCCACGGTGGTGTAGTGGTTAGACTACCCAGTTCGCCCACCAAGGCGAACTGGGTTCGATTCCCGGTGGGGTTGCAGCCGGACTTTCGCAAGTGGGAATCGTGCAAGGCGATGCCACTGGTCGGAGGGTTTTCTCGGGGATATCCCGTTTCCACCACCCCTGCATTCCGTCCGGCGCTGCTCCAACTCCCCTCACTTTACTCTCTTCGGCTCTTAAGACCTCGATGTTAAGAACCGCCCAAATGTCTCCACTCCACCCCATTAGGAATACATGTAAATAAAAATTAAGTGAATCAAATAAAGTGTATTACGATATAGGCTATTCACTGTAAGGTGAGCACTTTTGAAAGCCCTCTCATTTGACATAACAGTCAATAAATATACTATTTTGTAGCTTTAAACGTTAACTTCCGGGTGCTGTGGAATATACACACTTAGTTATTACTTACATAGCAATATTTATACCATAAGGTGGTTAAAGGATTAAATGTTGCTGAAAGAAAAAAGTAACCAGGGCCTCAAAAGTGCTCACTTTACCTTGAACAGCCTATACTTAAACTAGCAGAAACACAACCTTGAAAAAGTAACACCTGGCGAGAGGAAGTCGTTACATTCCAGACGAAGCTGATGCATCTGAGGCGTGGGTTAGCAGCGTATGTGAAGGCAACAGTTATCACGCGAGTGTTAGGAGGATGGACCAGAGTAAGAGAACAATGGTTCACGTCTCGAGGGACGCGTTCTAGTAACAGAGGCGTTGCATTTGGCACGTGAACAAGGACCGCTATTCTGGTGCGTAGTGGAGACTGCGTCCAGCTCTCCGCAGAGCTGCGTCGGCCGCACGAACACGTCGCCTGCCTTCACTCCAGCCAGCTGTTTACTACTACCTACTATCACGTGTATAGCGTGCGTGTATTTAGTTTGAAGCCACGTGTATGCCAGCACTTCATCCAACGCGCATGTTTATCACGTTATTTATTTCTCACTAGAACATATGCACACACAAACATGTACGTGTGCGTATCGTCCAAGGCCACTTATCCCACATGCAAGTATAAATCGCAACGTTTATAAGTAAATTAGCCCTACTATTGTATAAAATAACGACGCGATCAGGCAAAATGTCTTAAATAACGCGTAATTTAAATATGACAAAAATAGGAAACTGACAACAGATAAAAACATGAAAGTAAGTGCCAAAAATTAAACAAAAAGATAATTGTCCGCTATTTACGGCTTTGTTTTATGCCCGGTGGATAGAGACAGCGAAATCCGTGTCATGATCGGGCAAATGGCTTATAATTTAACAGTCATCAAGGCTCTGTCAAATTAATTGTGTTCCAACGAAATAAGTAGTGAAAATGCAGGTTCGCTTTAAGTACGATCTGTCGAGGAAAAAAAAACGCGAATATTGCAAGATTCTTTGGATGGATAGCTAAGGGAGAGAAAATTGGCCTAACAGCTAAATCAAAGCTTAGTCCTAAAGCTCTGGAGGCCCAGACATCCTGACTTACTGCAGGCTGTATCCCACGAAGGACTATTTCCTATGAGGTGTTTATAAGGCGGTACTCTAAATGTTCTACTTCTACCTGCCGCCAACCACAACCCAAACAATTAACACATCGTGGTGTTAACAAACAATAACAACGGCAACTGTAATAAATCGCAACAATTTTTACAAAGTTGGGCGACTATATCGAATGGCCACGGTTACACAAACAAGGTATCGCAATTTATTTCTAGAGATAACCACGATATTGCCAAACATATCAGGCGATAGTAATTTGTTTTCATATTTCATTCTGAATGGGACATTAGAAGCAAAAGTGCATGTTCCTACACAGGAAGAACCTTGAATACAGAAACAAATGAAGTAAATATTCATAACAACTGTTTGTGAGACCTAGTACACGTGACACAAAACGAAAGGAAAAATATGTATTTATCAAAACAAACCTACCTTAACATATTAGTAGAAACGCTACATATTGTAAGGGCCCGCGGTAGCTGAGCGGTTAGTCTGCTTGCCGAGGCGAACCGGGTTCAATCCCCGGCCGGGTCACTCCTGGATTATAGCAAGTGGGAATCGTGCCTCACGATGCCATTGGTCGGCGGGTTTTCTCGGCAACCTTCCATTTTCCCCACCCTTGCATTGTGTTGCTGCTCCATTCTCACCTCATTTCACCCTCATCAACTCTGAAGACCTCGCTGTTAAGAGCCGCCCAACTCTCTCAACTCAACTCAACAGCTTCATTACATATATACATATATACACACACACCAACTAGTGTTTTGTTTATGGCCTAACGTTCCGTCTCGTCGTTGACAGCGCGGTAATGAGAGAATAAATTAATGGGCTGAAACTAAAAAAAATCATCACCGTAGCAAGAAGCGGTCATGATTTGTAGTAACGAACCATCCAGATTTCGCCTGGAGTAATTTATATAAAATATGTAAAACCGAAAGCAGACTTGCCAGACCAGTAATCGAACCCGGGCCTTCCCAAATGCGAGTTTTGTGTGTGTTAAACACCGCGATCCCTCGGTCGGTATTCGTCAGTGAAGTGGAGTGTGAGTTACTGTAACCAAGTAAGTGATAAGTGATAAGCTTTTCAGATCAAATAGTTTTAAACAGGAGTGTAGCTACAATAACAGCACTCTGCTGAGTCCGTCCTAAAGTTAACGCTTCTGAAGGGTGCACGAACTGCAGCAGAAATCAATCCTGTGAGTACAATGAGATAAAATTTTGTTCCAGCTAACAAACTATATTTTTGTATAGAGCCAAACATATATTTAGTTGCCCCAACAAAATGTTTTGTTGAGTAATCAAAACTTAAAAATAAACCATATTATTATTTTTTTCATCTACCAAAATACACGCTTGAATTAACAACACCTCTGTGTTGGGCCGAAATGAAGTATACTGTCAACAAAACATTTGATTGAATCAACTGTATGTATTTGTTTGGCCACTCATTTGGTTGCCATAGTTAGAAAATACAGCTTGAGAGTTAGTTTGTAATTTTTGTGACAGTTCTGATAGTAAAAGTGTTTTTTATTGCATTTATGGATGCTTAACAATCGTATAGTTATCTAAATAAAATAAAATGAACAGGAAACTAAAACGTAAAGCTGGAAAACCTGAAATATTTTTGGCGCTAGTTGTCCAGTATTTGAAGTATGCGTACTTAAAAACGTTCCCAAAGTCTCAGCAGTCACTTTAGCTGAAGTTGCTAAGGCGTAGAGCTCCAGCCGGTGGAAACGACGTAGGTTCGAATCTTGACCAAAACTGTTTAATATACGTATAGCAAAAAAAAAAAAAAAATTAGTTGCACCAACCAAACATTTGTTTCGGGCTTCCAAATACGAATAACGAAATAATTTGTTTTCAACAACAAAATATTTTGTTGCCCTTTATACAAACAATTAATGTGGCCTCACCAAAACAGTTTTCTCGGTGCAGATAAGTCGAGTATAACAATAGGACCCATGGAATTTTCCTGCTCAGAAGTTTTCGTGTTTAGAGTACAGACTGGACATGTATCCGCAGCTCAACAAGTAGACGTACAAGAGTCTCTCGAACTCTCTGCTCAGCTTGAAACGGAATGCTCTATGTTCAGAGTGTCATATGCCCTCCTAGATTACAGCACGCAGTAGTATGTAAACCCGCACGTGCTGTCGTTCTAGTTTGCTATGCAGAGCACAGTGTGCATTTAGTGCCCTGTCATCGTTAGAGATCTGCATGATTCGCGTTATTATTTCAAGACAAGGTGCACTTAAAACAATTGTGTTTTTGTATTTCGTTTGTCATTGGGCTACAGTTTGTCCGGACACGGCCTGGACGGCTTTGGGAAAACAAGAAACATTTAACGAGGGGCTGGCCTGATCACGTCGAACCAAGTCAAAAGGTAAAACGGGCCCTCACTACTGCAGGAGACAATACCAAATGGCACCGACTCATATATATATATATATATAACTGAGAATGCTAACGTGCTTCCAAAAAATAACGCGAATTTTGAAGTTACCTAGTCATCGTGTGTTCTCTCCCCCAACAAGGAGGTAAATATTTATTTATGTAAACAAAATAACTATTTATAGAGTAAACAACTACATATGAAGAGTTTATTATTTATTGATACCTGCACATCAACAACTGTAGCCCTTTTTACAGGACAGCAGAGGGTAGGGAATTAGGAGGGTGTACATATGTATATTCAGGAAGTAAACCGGAATTGTCCAGGAGTAGGGGTGGGAAAACCACTTCGGGAAGAAAACTACCCCCAGTGCAACCAATCGGGATCGAACACAAGCGAGTTCGACATGCCACTGCATGACTAAACAGACTACATATTTAAACGAGTAGTTTTTTTTTTCAAAACCAGATCTTGTTTACTTGGATAAAATATTGCGTATTATCTAATGTAATTAAATTTTTGGGGTGTTTCGTATTTTCTTTGGGTAGTAAAATATTTTTCAGGAAATACATTATATTTGTTCGGCGATATAAAAGGTGGGTTTTGCTGTATACCTAGAAAACCTTTCTCTCACTGCGGTTTGCAATGTGCAATAGAAGAGATGCAGGGTGAGGAGAGTATACTTAACTAGCAGCGGGCAGTGGTTAGGGATCAGGGTGGGTTCTCTCTTCTAGCTTGTAACATGGTGGAGAGTGAAGGCTGTGTGTGCGTAAACAGCTGCCTGTCTGGATTTCAGCGCTGTCTTCTGTCTGTCAGTGAGGGGCTGTCTTCCTAGCTCGTAACATTGTGCAGAACGAAGACGCGTGGGTTTNTGGTGGAGAGTGAAGGCTGTGTGTGCGTAAACAGCTGCCTGTCTGGATTTCAGCGCTGTCTTCTGTCTGTCAGTGATGGGCTGTCTTCCTAGCTTGTAACATTGTTAGCATGCAGAGGNGTTTCAAAACAGCTGCCTGTCTAGGTTGCAGTGCAACGTAACACTGGTGAGGGGCGGACTGTCTTCCTAGCTTGCAGCGTGCAGTAGTGCGAGATGAGAGCAAGCTGCCTGCCTCGACTGCGTCGCGCAGTAGCACTGTCACTGACGCTAGTCACAGATATAGCCTTTGGAGCGTTGTTAAGGAGGCGAGCGCGTCACCCCAGGGCCGGGGGGGGTGTTCGTCTCGCCTGCACGGGCTGCCAGCAATCACGCCTGCAGCTCTCCTGTATCAAGTGGCTGCACGTGGATGAACAAGGGCGTGGTTATACACGCTCATTACTATCTGCAGCGNGCAGCTCTCCTGTATCAAGTGGCTGCACGTGGATGAACAAGGGCGTGGTTATACACGCTCATTACTATCTGCAGCGTTCTTATCATCACAGTATTATGATGTGGTTAGGGAAACAAAAAATAGCACTTCTTAAAAAAAATGTATTTGTATATTAGTTTTTCTTAAATAACGGGAAAGGAAAGAAATCAACAAATACTCATAATAAAATGGGGAGATGGTGTACTTCGGAAACGAATCAAGCCAAATGCTTTAACTGTGTCTTTCATTATCAATAACTGACGTTAAATTGAAAAAAGTAACAGAACTTAGTTTGCCAAGTTCTTTTAACCCTTCCATACTCACTTTAACTTATGGTTTCAAGAGTTGCAAATAAAATATATTTTGATGCGTGCTGTTCTTAAGCCGACACTTGTTCCTTTATCATAACCAATAAACTGCTGCTTTTGTTCAGCTATAGTGACACGAACCATTCGTAACCTAGAGCAACAGCAGTGTTTTAGAATCAGTTACCCACTGGAAATATAATTGGGCATTGAGCCTCATGGTGTACAGTGCCCATCAAAAACATTATATTTGTGCGTTATGCCCGAGGCTGTTTAGCTTGACAGAAGGTCGGGTAGGTGGTACCCGTGTAGACTGGAGCAGACAGTAAGGGCCATATGCAGAGAGGAATGTAGTCGCCACTACCACTAGAAACGAAGGGAAATCGTCACTAAATGGCTCGTTTCGTATGCTCAGTCACATCAAGTGTCAGGCCGCCCTGTTTTTTAAGTGTATAAATCTAGTTACCGAACGATGTCCTTAAATTACCATATAGTATATTTTCTGCAAAATGGCGATAGCCTGACCCGTATTATATTAAGATTTAAAGATTTCAATTCGCATGGGGCTGAAAATTCACACATCACTGCCAAGAGAATGAATTTATGGAACTAAAACCTTTTATATACAATNATTCGCATGGGGCTGAAAATTCACACATCACTGCCAAGAGAATGAATTTATGGAACTAAAACCTTTTATATACAATAACTTTTTAATTTATCATACAGTTTCGTTTCTCAAACCTAACCAGTAATTCTTATAGCGCACTACAAGTTACGTCGCAGTTGCTAGATGGCTTCGTATAATAAATTTTATTCTTTANACCAGTAATTCTTATAGCGCACTACAAGTTACGTCGCAGTTGCTAGATGGCTTCGTATAATAAATTTTATTCTTTACTATGAACTTACTATTTGTCCTCATATGTAAGTGTAAATCATATAAATGTATGCACATTAATTCGTACAAAAAGTTTACAAAATATCTAAACTTAAAAAAGAATTTACATATTTGTAACATTAAGTGTATTACGCGAGGAAAATTAAAGAATTCCAAAATACACTGGTGGAAAATGGAAAATGAACACCCGGACGCAATTATCCCACATTAATGAATGTATTATATAATAATTGTACAGGTTGTACACTGTATGTGATAATGATCACAGGGTCGTACACCTATGAACAGAGGTTACAGAGTGTCTTGAACAACAATGTCAGTATCTTGTGTAGCCTCCTTTGCCGACGATGCAGTCCTGCAGTCGTGCATAGAGACGATCATTAATGCGTCGGAGGTCATCTTGAGGAATAGTGTTCCAAGTTAATTACATCTGTTGTTGCAATTGGTGGATGTTTGTTGCCGGTGTTGCAGACCACACCAAACGCCGTCCCACCATGCCCCACACATGTTCAATGGGGGACAGGTCAGGTGATAGTGTTGGCCGGGGGAGTTGACGAACACCTTCGAGAGCACTGTCCTGTGGGAAGAGGACATCTCCTTGGCGTTGTAGGAATGGCAAAAAAATGGGCTGGGTGATGTTCTGGATGTAGCGTCCACAGTTAAGTGTTCCCTCAACAAACACAACANGAATGGCAAAAAAATGGGCTGGGTGATGTTCTGGATGTAGCGTCCACAGTTAAGTGTTCCCTCAACAAACACAACAGGCATACGGTCATTGTAGACTATTGCCCCCCTGACCGCGATGCCAGGAGTTGGTCCTGTATGTCGCTGCCGTATGAACTCTGGTTGTTGCCGCTCTCCTGGTCGACGCCGCACTNGAATGGCAAAAAAATGGGCTGGGTGATGTTCTGGATGTAGCGTCCACAGTTAAGTGTTCCCTCAACAAACACAACCGGCATACGGTCATTGTAGACTATTGCCCCCCTGACCGTGATGCCAGGAGTTGGTCCTGTATGTCGCTGCCGTATGAACTCTGGTTGTTGCCGCTCTCCTGGTCGACGCCGCACTCGCGAACGTCCATCACTGGCACCAAGTCAGAATCTGCTCACATCACTAAACACTACTCTGCGCCATTCAACCCTCCAGTTGCGTCGTTCACGACACCGTCCGAGGTGGGCTGCACGTTGATGAGGTGTGAGAGGAATCCTGGCGAGCGGCACCCTTGATCGTAGCCCAGCGTCCAGCAAACGTTTGTTGATGGTCCTAGCTGATACCCATGGGTGCAACATTAGCCCTAATCTGTGCGGCGGTCGCCGTGCGATCAGCAGTGGCTGCTCGTCTGATGCGGCGGTCCAGGCGGGAATCCGTATGCCAATGCCGTCCGGAACCAGGTTGACGAGCATGTGCACCATCGTTGGACCACCATCATCACCAATGATACACAGCAGACACTTCACGTCCTACGTGTTGGGCAATTCTTTGGAAGGACCATTCATCCTCCCTCAGGCCCACAATTCGACCTCGTTCAAAGTCCGTTAGTTTCACGAAGTGTGGTTGTCTCTGCCGTCGTGGCATGTCTACAATGCTTACTACACACAGGTCGATGCCTGAAACAACAGATACTCTTTTACCGAGTCAAACACAGTTGTATTGGGCTCAGCTGTGTTATGCCTAGTACACGGTTCCTACTCTGTCCACAGCACAGCACTGTTGAGCATTGCATGTACTGCCCTCTATCAGGACCTCATGGGCATATGGTGTTTCTACGTCACCGCTTTAGTGGCGTTCAAATTTCATTTTCCAACATTGTACATTTACGAAATCGTTGCTATTATCTGATTTTAAATTTTGTCTGTTAGTACAAATACCAATACAATACCTATGAAACTACTATATGTTTTGGCATATAGCTTAATATTATTAACGTTAAAATAAATAGTTCCATCAACTTATTAGTATTTCAGTCACACAATCTCAAAAGGTTTAATTGAAACACGAAATAATATTCCAACTATCAGTTAACAAAAATATAAAAGATAAGTACTAGGAAAATTAGCTTTCAACACAACAATATATATCGCTTATAGTCTATTCGCGATTTCTTCACACTTTTCAAATCAAACCTTCAAAAAATCGCCCCATGTATGACGTGGGTGGTTGTGTCCTAACTGGGCCATGTAGCACAGGTGTTTTATACCTGCCTTAACGTAAAGGTACCTTATTCTTGGCTAAATTGAACTTTAAGCATATTTTATTCATTAGTCATAATAATTCATCTATACTTAAAAAGAATAAAAACAATGAGAAAAATGTGTGTTCGTGATGCCTAGAAATAAATAATTCTTATGCAAAATGTTATTACACTGAGTGCGCACGAATGTGGTGCGTTGTCCCTTTGGTGTAATTTTCAAAATTCTGTTAAGCTTTATTTGCACGGGCGGAGGAATACCCTTGAAGTAGAACTTTATAATGGCTTCATAAGAGTATTAAATATCCGTGAATGGACTATTGACCCTCACACTTCAGTAAAAAATAAAAAATAAACCATAAACATAGTTTTTATGGTTTAACAAAGAATATGCAGAAGTTTTCATATGATTAACCAAATGAATGTCGACAACACAACTATAACAGTTTTTGCTGTATAAAAATTAATAATATCTAAATAACCAGTAGACATATAGTATCTTTTATTATGTAAAAAGTAGGATATTATTTACCGTCACAGAAAAATACGACTGGACGCGAAAGAAATGTTTAAAAAGGAAGGAGGACATGTCCGCGCTGTGCCGGACGTCTGGTGACACTAGTCGTTCGGCGCTCGTCGTGACACGAGCCACAGACTAGGGAGGGACGATAGTTGCCGAGGCCTGGGGGTGCGTAGTGCGCAGCCGCAGTGTGACTGGGCAAGGACATGCAGCACGATAGTTGCCGAGGCCTGGGGGTGCGTAGTGCGCAGCCGCAGTGTGACTGGGCAAGGACATGCAGCACGATAGTTGCCGAGGCCTGGGGGTGCGTAGTGCGTAGCCGCAGTGTGACTGGGCAAGGACATGCAGCACGATAGTTGCCGAGGCCTGGGGGTGCGTAGTGCGTAGCCGCAGTGTGACTGGGCAAGGACATGCAGCACGATAGTTGCCGAGGCCTGGGGGTGCGTAGTGCGTAGCCGCAGTGTGACTGGGCAAGGACATGCAGCACGATAGTTGCCGAGGCCTGGGGGTGCGTAGTGCGTAGCCGCAGTGTGACTGGGCAAGGACATGCAGCACGATAGTTGCCGAGGCCTGGGGGTGCGTAGTGCGTAGCCGCAGTGTGACTGGGCAAGGACATGCAGCACGATAGTTGCCGAGGCCTGGGGGTGCGTAGTGCGTAGCCGCAGTGTGACTGGGCAAGGACATGCAGCACGATAGTTGCCGAGGCCTGGGGGTGCGTAGTGCGTAGCCGCAGTGTGACTGGGCAAGGACATGCAGCACGATAGTTGCCGAGGCCTGGGGGTGCGTAGTGCGTAGCCGCAGTGTGACTGGGCAAGGACATGCAGCACGATAGTTGCCGAGGCCTGGGGGTGCGTAGTGCGTAGCCGCAGTGTGACTGGGCAAGGACATGCAGCACGATAGTTGCCGAGGCCTGGGGGTGCGTAGTGCGTAGCCGCAGTGTGACTGGGAAAGGACGTGCGGCGCCACCCCCGCCAGCTGTCCGGCGCCCCTCACGCGGGCTATTCCTATCCCGCCGTCTGCCCCGAGCTACCTGCCGGTCTACCGAGCCACCCAGCGCCCCCAGCAGTGCTACCAGCTGGCGCTGCAGCATTTACCTAACAAACTGCTAGCGCCGATACTATCTTTCAAACTTATCATCGCTAATATGTTTTGTAGAGCGCGCAGAACCATTTTTTGTACGTTAAGTTTTAAATAACAGACTCGCGGGCATTTAACATTGTCAGACATGTCTTGCAGGCTGTTGGCGGTCAACTGAGCACCTTTCAAAGCCCTGCTTAAGACGTGTGGGAACACTGTGTATTCTTCCGCCATACGTAAAAACTGACATTTTCAAGGGACTGATCGCTTTATTCATGCGCCGGTGAAGTGAAAATCTTGAAATTTTCAAGAAAAGTGAATATTTTACAAATTTGCTAATTGTTACACTTAGATGCATTAAAAAACCCCCAAGCAAAATTATAATATCAGTTGTTACAAATGTTTACCAAACAGTTTGAATTCACCGTTAAGACTTGGGACTAGGTTCCATCCATCGTTGCCAACTTTACTGGGTGCATGCCACTCAGTGCGCCCGTTAAAATGTATTCAGGTAGGAGCCGTGAAATTATACAAGGGTAATTTCAAAAGTGCTTACCATATCGTGAACAGCTTTATGCAGCATAAGAGAGTGACATATAAGACAAGTTCCACGAGTGATTGAGACTGCATTCACATAAACACCTGTCGCCCAAAAACTTGAAACCCAAATTTTTTTTTTCGTCACCGACATACAGTATGCCAGAGCGTCATACTAACACTTGTAAAGTTCCGTACAGCGATTTGTTCGTTTCAAAGCCAAAAATAATATATTCATATGTGACTGAGTAGGTTCAAGTGTGTAAGTGGTAGTATTCCTTCCATCTTGGAATTTTGTTACGTATATTTATCGCCGGATTAAAAAAAAAAAAGTTCGGTATGACATAGAATACTAGTTAACAGCATTTTTTCAAGTATGGATGGTTTAAGAAATGTCAATGTTTTCCCATGCGGGGAAGACACTCTTAAATAACGAGGGAACCTCTGATTACGGTTACAGACGTGAGAACTAATTACTTGAGAAAAAGAGTGAATAATTTTGAAATAACTAGTAAGATGTAACCTGTACTTTGACAATATTGGAGTTAAATATTGAATCTGAAAATTAAGTTATGGGGGAATATACGCAGATCCAAGAAGACGGGGATACCTACCCCTTATGATAATTGCGTGGCATGGATTCAGAAATTGTTGTGACTTGAACTTAATTAAATTTTTGACTGTCGTCACTGGTGATTTCCAAGATATCATACTCAAGGACGTTTGTTTGACATTCGCGGAAAGCTGAATGCGTGGTTTTGACTTCTATAACCTAGTGTAAACCTGTAGCTTTCCTTTCGTTATCGGCAGAGACGTGTAAAATTCGAGCTACCATTTGGGGCAAGGCTAGACTTCTGTATCCTACTAATACCTGATAATAAACCGTCAGCTCATTGGCAGCTTCCCTGTGTAGCATAAGAGCTGATGAGGGTGAAGTGAGGTGAGCATGGAGCAGTGCCGGAATGCAAGACAGAGGGAAAAGAGAGATCCCTGAGAAAAAACCCGCCTACCAGCGGCGTCGTCCGACACTGTTCCCACGAGAAAAAAATCCCAGGAGTAATCCCGCTGGGAATTGAACTGGCTTCGCTTTGGCGGGAGGCGAGTAGTCTGACCAAGACACCACCGTGGCCCCTCGATCAAAATTAAGTTACTCTTATAGCGTACACCAGAGATTCGTAGTTGGTGGTCGTTTGACTATTCAAATAATGATAGCACTGTTATGGAGCTGAGCAAAATTGTTTTTAAGGGCTGGTCATAAAACTTTTTTATTTAATATTTGTAAGAAATACTGTATAACATGTACACGTTACTTGTATGAACTCTTTCCTCGCATGAAATAAATTTATATCGCATAGTTTTTGCGTCATGGCATATCAAAATCACAATTTTAGTATTTATAGCACGTATAAATAAAATTAATGAAAACATTCACAGAAAATATTAAAAGTGTGACTGATATGCCATGTTTTCAATTGTTTTAATGTATGCATAGCAAAATTTATTTTACAAGTAATCATAAACTACTAAAAATCAAATATATTTAAGCATTGACTTATTTTGAGAAATTTAAAAAAAATTACATATTTGTAGCATGTTTTTAAAGTGTTCCGGAATTAATTAATAATATATTATTTCAGTGTGAATTATCTCATTTCGGCGATTTAATTCTTGTTATTTGTACGTCCCAAAAACTAAAATTATGATTTTAAACTTTATTACCTAGAAAAATACATAGTTTGAGATTTTTATGCTACGAAATAGTACTTATATGTCCACAATTTTAACAGTATTTTGCACAACTATAATATAATCAATTGTTTGTTTAAATATAATCGTAAACCAATTTTTATCGCAAAATCCGGTCCCTGTACACGTTGTTTTTTTTANTCAATTGTTTGTTTAAATATAATCGTAAACCAATTTTTATCGCAAAATCCGGTCCCTGTACACGTTGTTTTTTTTAATCAGAGGACTAGTGTGGGAGTTATCTTGAATAGGACGGTTGCTACGCTTTGAAAACCGAGTTTCGCAGTCATGCAGGCTGCTGTGACGGGTTCGTGACATGTGGCTCAGTGGAACTGCGCTCCACTTACAGAAGTGCTACAACACTACACGTGTTTCAAGTCTGGCCTGCCGCCAGGCGGATTCGTTTATTTTCTCTCCTTTATTCAATGTAACACCGCTTGTTGTACAAAACGCTAGAGAATCCCCATGGGGTCTGCAATAACTTGAAGAAACCTCACCGTTTCACTTTCGAATGCTCTAACAGTCGACGCGCCATAGAACCATAGCAGGGACTACGAAATTTCGCTAATAAATTTAAGACAGACTAGATTGAAAACATGTGTACATTAACCCTTTCAGTAAAATATTAATATCTAATTCTAAGCGTTCCCACAAACCAATGTTTTGTTCGGAACCGTACTGATATCCAGACGACGCTTTGTTTTACATCGAGACCAATATAAATTTATCTGTGCTTCATGTTACTGGCAGCAGTTGTTTATGAGTAGAGCCAGGAGCACACAGTTACGAACTTGCTTTTCAGCCAATTCGTACATGAAAGATTATGAGAGAATGCTGGGAGCGTAACTCAAATAATGACTCATTAACTCGGTAGTGCAAAACAGTATCTGATGAATTTATTACAATTTACGGTTATACAATTATTATTTATATTAGCATTGACCGGGGGAGCTTTACATTGGATTTAATATAATGTTTATTGTTACTTCACTCACGCCATTTTAAATAACCCTAACCGGAACGTCATCACCTTGTTAATGTTGCCGGAGGCTGAATCTAGGAGACGGTTAGCGACGCCCGGACACCCATCTTCCTGGTCTTCTTGGCTGGTAGGGTCGCCCAAAGGTCTAATGATGAATGACGACGACGAGACGGTTAACGACGGCCTATATCAAGCGCGCGGTTCGGCGGCCGCGCTCAGTGACCGGTGGAGGGGATTTCTGCAACTGTCGACGACCAAATGGTGGCGTTGCAATCCCGCTCGTTTGCAGGTTTAATGTTTGAAGGTGTAATCAGGCAAGCCGTTCAGCTAAGGCCTGACCACACCGTAACAACACAGTAGACTTCAATACTATATACACATCTCAGCTGTTGTTATACCTCCATTGGCTGCTGGTGCCGTGTCCGTCTTTGACCAAGACACTAAGGACTAAGTAACTCCGACACTGAACCTTCGTGATTCGTGCGCAAACAGTTAACACGGGCCAGAACATTTTTTATAGCAAATCAAAGAAACTGGACTACCCTACAGTGCTTTGGACTGTATCTTGTCTCGAAATCTTTTCGCTAAATATCACTGCCCCTGTTTATGAGGCAACGGAACATAGTATCAGCAGAAAATTATGTCGCCCACACGTAGGGAACCTTTCTCATTGGACGGTATGTTCCTCTGTGTACAGTGCAGGCCATTCAAGACACTTCATATGCAACGTCCCAGATAGAGGACACTGACTGAAAGTGTTAAGGTTACATTTGCTACTGGATCATTATCCGACACTTGTTCAAGGACCCTGCGTCGATAAGAGGCCTACAAGGAAAGAAGCGCCCATTACCGTCGAGTATATAAGTCAACAGAGACGAAATGGCGTGGCTGTTGATTTTACGTGGGCGTACTCGTTCTCTGATTGGCTGCACCAGGTTCTGGCAACCAGCCTTGTGTCTGATTGGCTACAACGTGCTGCGGAAGGTTACCTGTTGGCTGGCCCGTCAGCTGGCTAGTAGGTTACCATGTGCTGACTGACGAACGGTGTGTCATGTTCGTGGCCAGTGAGGCCACTTCGCTGGGATGTGAGGCGGGAGTTCACTTAAAAAGGAATCTATGACCTTTTAACTAAACGAAGGGAGTGTTACCACAATATCTGATGCCTATTGTTAACTAATGTTATTGAAATAATTTTACTTTTAAAATTCGATGTATGAGTTCCATAAATGATGTTGTATTATTGGAGAAAGGAAGTAAAGAGAACTTACTTACACCAAATAGATTTATTAAGTAGGCGATTGCTTTAAAAACGCGCTTTTATTTAGTTATAATTTATAAAGTGGTTTTGAAAATGTTGTAGTTCAAAAATAAATTGAGCTAGTCTGCCACTTTTACTCAAATTATTAGTTTTTAAATTAACCTAGTAATATCAGTAAGTACTGTAAAATAGGGTGATTAACAACAGTGCGGTGAAAAGAAACAGAACTTCAAAACCGAATTTTGAAGTATTCTGACTGAAAGACAAACAAAAAAATGTGAAAGTACTATTTTATTTCTACAAAAAATAATACTGTCCAATTTTTTGGGTTTGTTTTTCAATACGATGACTTCGAACTTCATTTGAGGTCTTCTTTACGCCAGTATTTCTAATCACCCCATTTGACGGTATTTAAAAATACTTGCCCAATCAAATTTAAGAGGTATTACTGTTAATTTAAAACCATAAACCTATGTGTTGAATGATCTTGTAGCTGCCACTCTTATTGTGATCGTTTTGACAGTCAGGAAAATGTTTTTAACTTTCCACAATAGTATACTCACAGCCTACAGTGTCGTGTGAAACTCGCCTCATCCTGAATACATACCTTAAAATATGTTTGATAATAAAGTAAATTAACAAGCTGAACGCGAGTGTTATTTTCAGAGATAGTCCGAAAGTTACAGTAAAGAAGGAATTTCGGTATAAGTACGATTCGGGGATCCTTTAGGTTCATTGTAATTCGAGCGGGGGTCCTTATAACTAAGGCCACCTGTTTTTTGCGTGAAGATTCCAGGACTAGTTTTACAGCAAAACCCATTAGTTTAAAACAATTCTTTTGGTTGGAGGATGCGAACTTTTACGTGTCCTACCTTTCGCCAGCCATTCACGGACGTTCAGTGTCGGGGTAACTTTAGTATGATTGGTCCAGTCGAGTATAAAATGTCTTCTCGCACAGACACGTGGCCCATGGCCAAAGGAAATTTGCAAGCGTGCGTGTACGAAATTAAAGTATAGCCTGCGTGTACATCTTTCCGGAGAAAACAGGTGGTCCTAATTATATAGTCTATTCGCGGTTACTTCACACTTTTTGAATCAAATCTTTGAAAAATTACCTCATGCATGTCGTGGTTAGTTATTTCCTAAACAGGTCATGCATCGCAAGCGTTTTATACCTTCGTTAACATGGCAGTAACTTATTGTTCGTTAAATGGAAGTCTTAATCATATTTTATTTATGAATTATAACAATTAATATATAACAAACATGAAGAAAAACAGTGAGAAAACACGTGTGTTGGTAGCGCCTAGTAAGAAATAGTTCTCACGCAAAATATAATTACAACTGAGCGCGCACGAATTCGGTGCGTCGTCTTTTGGTGTAATTTTCTAGACTTAAATAAGCTTGATTTGCNTCAATTGTTTGTTTAAATATAATCGTAAACCAATTTTTATCGCAAAATCCGGTCCCTGTACACGTTGTTTTTTTTTATCAGAGGACTAGTGTGGGAGTTATCTTGAATATGACGGTTGCTACGCTTTGAAAACCGAGTTTCGCAGTCATGCAGGCTGCTGTGACGGGTTCGTGACAGGTAGCTCAGTGGAACTGCGCTCCACTTACAGAAGTGCTACAACACTACACGTGTTTCAAGTCTGGCCTGCTGCCAGGCGGATTCGTTTATTTTCTTTCCTTTATTCAATGTAACACCGCTTGTTGTACAAAACGCTAGAGAATCCCCATGGGGTCTGCAATAACTGGAAGAAACCTTACCGTTTCACTTTCAAATGCTCTATCAGTCGACGCGCCATAGAACCATAGCAGGGACTACGAAATTTCGCTAATAAATTTAAGACAGACTAGATTCCAAACATGTGTACATTAACCCTTTCAGTAAAAAAATAATATATAATTCTAAGCGTTCCCACAAACAAATATTTTGTTCGGAACCGTACTGATATCCAGAAGACGCTTTGTCTTACATCTGGACCAATATAAATTTATCTGTGCTTCATGTTACTGGCAGCAGTTGTTTATGAGTAGAGCCAGTGACTTTTCGGGTAAAAAAATCGGAGCACACAGTAGACTTCAATACTATATACACACCTCAGCTGTTGTTATACCTCCATTGGCTGCTGGTGCCGTGTCCGTCTTTGACCAAGCCACTCAGGACTAAGTAACTCCGACACTGAACCTTCGTGATTCGTGCGCAAACGGTTAACACGGGCCAGAACATTTTTTTAGCAAATCAAAGAAGCTGGACTACCCTACAGTGCTTTGGACTGTATCGTGTCTCGAAATCTTTTCACGAAATACCACTGCCCCTTTTTATGAGGCAAAGGATAATAGTCTAAGCAGAAAATTATGTCGCCCACACGTAGGGAACCTTTCTCATTGGACGGTATGTTCCTCTGTGTACAGTGCAGGCCATTCAAGTCACTTCATATGCAACGTCCCAGATAGAGGACACTGACTGAAAGTGTTAAGGTTACATTTGCTACTGGATCATTATCCGACACTTGCTCAAGGACCCTGCGTCGATAAGAGGCCTACAAGGAAAGAAGCGCCCATTACCGTCGAGTATATAAGTCAACAGAGACGAAATGGCGTGGCTGTTAATTTTACGTGGGCGTACTCATTCTCTGATTGGCTGCACCAGATTCTGGGAACCAGCCTTGTGTCTGATTGACTACAACATGCTGCGGAAGGTTACCTGTTGGCTGGGCCGTCAGCTGGCTAGTAGGTTACCATGTGCTGACTGGCGAACGGTGTGTCATGTTCGTGGCCAGTGAGGCCACTTTGCTGGGTGTGCGGCTGGAGTTCACTTAAGAAGGAATTGATGACCTTTTAACTAAACAAAGGGAGTGTTACCACAATATCTGATACCTCTTGTTAACTAATGTTATTGAAATAATTTTACTTTTAAAATTCGATGTATGAGTTCCATAAATGATGTTGTATTATTGGAGAAAGGAAGTAAAGAGAACTTACTTACACCAAATATATTTATTAAGTATGCGATTGCCTTAAAAACGCGCTTTTATTTAGTTATAATTTATAAAGTGGTTTTGAAAATGTTGTAGTCCAAAAATAAATTGAGCTAGTCTGCCACTTTTACTCAAATTATTAGTTTTTTAATTAACCTAGTAATATCAGTAAGTACTGTAAAATAGGGTGATTAACAACAGTGCGGTGAAAAGAAACAGAACTTCAAAACCGAATTTCGAAGTATTCTGACTGAAAGACAAACCAAGAAAATGTGGAAGTACTATTTTATTTCTACAAAAAATAATACTGTCCAATTTTTTGGGTTTGTTTTTCAATACGATGACTTCGAACTTCATTTGAGGTCTTCTTTACGCCAGTATTTCTAATCACCCCATTTGACGGTATTTAAAAATACTTGCCCAATCAAATTTAAGAGGCATTACTGTTAATTTAAAACCATAAACCTATGTCTAATAATGATCTTGTAGCTGCCACTCTTATGGTGATCGTTTTGACAGTCAGGAAAATGTTTTTAACTTTCCACAGTAGTATACTCATAGCCTACAGTGTCGTGTGAAGCTCGCCTGATCCTGAATGCATACCTTAAAATATGTTTGATAATAAAGTAAATCAACAAGCTGAACGTGACTGTTATTTTCAGAGATAGTCCGAAAGTTACAGCAAAGAAGGAATTTCGATATAGGGACGATTCGGAGTTCCTTTAGGTTCATTGTAATTCCAGCGGGGATCCTTATAACTAAGGCCACCTGTTTTTGCGTGAATATTCCAGGACTAGTTGTACTGCAAAACACATTAGTTCAAAACAATTATTTTGGTTGGAGGATGTGAACTTTTACGAGTCCTACCTTTCGCCAGCCATTCACGGACGTTCAGTGTCGGGGTAACTTTAGTATGATTGGTCCAGTCGAGTACAAAATGTCTTCTCGCACAGACACGTGGCCCATGGCCAAAGGAAATTTGCAAGCGTGCGTGTACGAAATTAAAGTATAGCCTGCGTGTAAATATTCCCGCGAAAAACAGGTGGTCCTAATTATATAATCTATTCGCGGTTACTTCACACTTTTTGAATCAAATCTTTGAAAAATTACCTTATGTATGACGTGTTTAGTTATTTCCTAAATACGTCATGTATCGCAAGCGTTTTATACCATCGTTAACATGGCAGTAACTTATTTTTCGTTAAATTGAAGTCTTAATCATATTTTATTTATGAATTATAACAATTAATATATAACAAACATGAAGAAAAACAGTGAGAAAACACGTGTGTTGGTAGCGCCTAGTAAGAAATAGTTCTCACGCACAATATCATTACAACTGAGCGCGCACGAATTCGGTGCGTCGTCTTTTGGTGTAATTTTCTAGACTTAAATAAGCTTGATTTGCACTTGGCGGAGACATATCCTGTAAGTAGAACTTTAATCAGAAAAGTGTGAGGTAACCGTGAATGCAATACAACCCCAGTGGAAGTTTGGAATCGCACGTCCCCTATGACTTCTATGCCCATGCCCTACAGTGGTATGCCGGACTTAATACCTTAGGCGTGCACAGCATTAGGTAATGGGGGTGCGCACCGCAAAATGAAGATCCTGCTTTTACAGTATTAAAACTACAAATTAAGAACGTATTTTAACAAATTCATCACAAATTGTCTACACTACATTAAATATATCTTTAATTATGATCATTTTAAACACGCAGACTGTCTAATGAAAATACGAAATTGACACAATTATTTTTTCATCTTCCTTATGACATGATGCAATGGGGGTTCAGATGAACCCCCTGCACTCCCTCCCCCCTCATTGCTCACGACTATGCTTAATACGTGAAATCCTGACGTGTATACTATGGTGGTAAGTCGTGCCGTGTAACACGGGCCACCCAACAACCATGCCGGAGCGATCATGTAGGACCACGAATTGCCATCTGACTAATCACCTCCACTATCTGAAGTGCTCGTCAAGTGACAATCCACTGGCACTGGGGTTTGTGTATGTTGTTTTGTCCCTTGCCCCACTATAGTTCAAGTTGCACAAAAGTTTAGTGCTTTTATTTTTAATTCCGCATTAAGGAAATCTCAGACGTTTGTTGGTGACATGAAACGTTTAACCGTTTTTTATCACTTGAAATGTTAATACACTAATCATTGCTGACAGTCGATGCCAATTAAAAGTGACTGTTCTATGGTCACTAATGCAGTAATGGTATTTCTATACCTCTCTGTAGTCCCGCTCATCACAGTCCCATTGGTCAAAACTTGACAGGACACGCCCCGTGCTTTACACACCTCCTCGTTGGCTAGCTATCACCAGTGTATGGGGGTCTTAACGGATGACAGGCAATTATTTAACNTTTAATTCCGCATTAAGGAAATCTCAGACGTTTGTTGGTGACATGAAACGTTTAACCGTTTTTTATCACTTGAAAGGTTAATACACTAATCATTGCTGACAGTCGATGCCAATTAAAAGTGACTGTTCTATGGTCACTAATGCAGTAATGGTATTTATATACCTCTCTGTAGTCCCGCTCATCACAGTCCCATTGGTCAAAACTTGACAGGACACGCCCCATGCTTTACACACCTCCTCGTTGGCTAGCTATCACCAGTGTATGGGGGTCTTAACGGATGACAGGCAATTATTTAACNTGCTTTACACACCTCCTCGTTGGCTAGCTATCACCAGTGTATGGGGGTCTTAACGGATGACAGGCAATTATTTAACGGGATTTACAAGATATCGTGTACATTTAAGTTTCTAAACGTATAAAAACACGTACAAATTTTAAATTGTGAAATTTTTTATGCTGGCAATGAAAATGAATTCGCGCATGATCAGTTTATAAAAGCAAAAACATTTTCTTTTTAGGTTACCATGAAATGCACTTGTTCATACACACTAAATNGCATGATCAGTTTATAAAAGCAAAAACATTTTCTTTTTAGGTTACCATGAAATGCACTTGTTCATACACACTAAAGCACTAATGAGTAGATACGTGCCAAATTCGCGTTATCTTTAGGTGACAGAATAGACGCCACAGCCTTATAAACAAGCAAGCACAGTCCGTAGGTTCATTGGCCACTGTAAGTTTACCAACGTCCTACACCTGCTTGATCTCATTAGAAGAGATTGGCCACTCCACCGCTGACATTATCTCATTAGATCAANACCAACGTCCTACACCTGCTTGATCTCATTAGAAGAGATTGGCCACTCCACCGCTGACATTATCTCATTAGATCAAGAGTTCTCCGAGAAGTGACAGACATATTTCCAGCCAATGACTAATGCCGGGCAAACGCACAGTATTTTGGAGTTCAGTCTGTCCTTAAATAATAATGCGAATTCTGCAGGTCTCTACTAATGAGAGATAAATTGTTTAAACAGTATTACTAAACACATATGTACGAAATTTAGAGACCGAGTGCTTATAAGTTATTAGTAACCAGTTTTGGTTAATGCAAGCAAATATGTCAATTTTACTATTTTATTGCGTGGCGAGCACGGGTCTTCCTCATGTTCATTATTTGGTTTCACTTCCACAGAAGAAGTAGCAGTACTGAAGCAAAAAATATGGCACGTATTTTGAAAATGCAGCCGCATACGTGAGGGAATTTTTTTTACCAGCCGCAAAAATGGTGGGACGTCATTCGCCTGAGAATAGTTTACCAAACGGCTGCCAGCTAATAAGAGGGCAGCCAGTCAAGGACAAGGCAGTTACCGGGAACACCACGGTGAACATAAAAGAAACCTCAAAGTATTTGGCTTCTGTGTAGTTGAGTGTTCTGTAGCGCTGCTGGCAGCTGACTGGCCTTTCTGATGGCGCTGGCTCGCGTCTCAGGCATACATGCCATAACACGTAGTATATACTACTGTATAATATACAGTATATGTAATATATCACATATTTTATATATAATATAGAGTTTTTACTACTGCNTATATACTACTGTATAATATACAGTATATGTAATATATCACATATTTTATATATAATATAGAGTTTTTACTACTGCATAACACTAGAAATCTTAAAGGGGCTGGATACCAAAAAATTAACTATTTCATAATTGTTCCAAACATTGTTCAACTTTTGCGCATTTAATGTGATAACATTTTCCTTTAGCAAAAAAAATTACACCTCGAATTTTTTAATAATTTAATGTAAAATACAAAATTTTTATGTTTTTCTGCAGCCATAATAACATATATTAACTAAGACGTACTGATAAAAAATTTACAACGTAAACTAATGCAGTGGGGTACTGCTTGACATATATGTAATCGCCATTTTCAAAAAATGTAAGAAATAATGCAAATTTGTTTTTATAAGTAACTTTTTTTTCATATGTATGGTTCGTTATTTGGCGATAACATGTGTATCACGTGGTAGTATATGGCATTAGTTAACGTTGCAAATTTTTTCATTTGTAAAGTCAGTATGTTATTATGGCTGCAGCCAAGCTGAATGATGTTGGATTTGACATAAAACTATTAAAAAAATAGCGTGAATTTTTTTTTATTAGAGGAAAATTGCATTACGTACAATGCATACAAGTTGAATAATGTTTTGTGTATGTATAAAATAATTATTTTTTTTATCCAACGCCTTTAAATATAATTGTTATAGGCAGCTCACGGTGAATGGAGCACTTTTGAACACCCTGCATAAGATGTACTTGTGTGCATATTGTGTATTCTTACACCATATGTAAAATTAACATTGCCATGGGCGTCATCACTTTATTGATGCGTCGGCCAACTGAAACAGCGACATTATTAGAAAAGTTCATATTTTATAAATCTGCTCACTTTTAAACTTATATGCATTAAAAACAGAGAGCAGAAGAATTGGTTTAATTTGATCACAAATGGTTACCTAATTCTTTTTATGCGACGTTAATATAGCGAACTACTATTTCTTCTAAATCGTCACCATCTTTACTGTTCGCATATCACTCAGTGCGTCCGTGAGAATACATGCAGGCAGCAGCAGTGACTTTCTCTAAGGTTGATTTAAAAAGTGTTCATTTTATCGTGAACAGCCTTTGGTTCGACGTGTGACACTGGACCACCGTTCACCCAACACCACCTTCACAACTGCGAACGACCACTGTCAGAATTCCCGACAATCGCTTCCATCACCGTTGACGTAGGCTATGTCTAGCACTAAGTGGTTAGGCTTAAAACGCCCCAGGGACGTTGTGGGAGTATAGCAAGTTTCCTCACGTAATAATTAATAACTCGCCAGTTCAATGAAGCAACGGTTTTGTACACCTTTCAATTATTAAGTTTAAAACCCTTGTCGCTTGCTGAGTATATNTATATACTACTGTATAATATACAGTATATGTAATATATCACATATTTTATATATAATATAGAGTTTTTACTACTGTATAACACTAGAAATCTTAAAGGGGCTGGATACCAAAAAATTAACTATTTCATAATTGTTCCAAACATTGTTCAACTTTTGCGCATTTAATGTGATAACATTTTCCTTTAGCAAAAAAAATTACACCTCGCATTTTTTTATAATTTAATGTAAAATACAAAATTTTTATGTTTTTCTGCACCCATAATAACATATATTAACTAAGACGTACTGATAAAAAATTTACAACGTAAACTAATGCAGTGGGGTACTGCTTGACATATATGTAATCGCCATTTTCAAAAAATGTAAGAAATAATGCAAATTTGTTTTTATAAGTAACTTTTTTTTCATATGTATGGTTCGTTATTTGGCGATAACATGTGTATCACGTGGTAGTCTATGGCATTAGTTAACGTTGCAAATTTTTTCATTTGTAAAGTCAGTATGTTATTATGGCTGCAGCCAAGCTGAATGATGTTGGATTTGACATAAAACTATTAAAAAAATAGCGTGAATTTTTTTTATTAGAGGAAAATTGCATTACGTACAATGCATACAAGTTGAATAATGTTTTGTGTATGTATAAAATAATTATTTTTTTTATCCAACGCCTTTAAATATAAATGTTATAGGCAGCTCACGGTGAATGGAGCACTTTTGAACACCCTGCATAAGATGTACTTGTGTGCATATTGTGTATTCTTACACCATATGTAAAATTAACATTGCCATGGGCGTCATCACTTTATTGATGCGTCGGCCAATTGAAACAGCGACATTATTAGAAAAGTTCATATTTTATAAATCTGCTCACTTTTAAACTTATATGCATAAAAAACAGAGAGCAGAAGAATTGGTTTAATTTGATCACAAATGGTTACCTAATTCTTTTTATGCGACGTTAATATAGCGAACTACTATTTCTTCTAAATCGTCACCATCTTTACTGTTCGCATACCACTCAGTGCGTCCGTGAGAATACATGCAGGCAGCAGCAGTGACTTTCTCTAAGGTTGATTTAAAAAGTGTTCATTTTATCGTGAACAGCCTTTGGTTCGACGTGTGACACTGGACCACCGTTCACCCAACACGACCTTCACAACTGCGAACGACCACTGTCAGAATTCCCGACAATCGCTTCCATCACCGTTGACGTAGGCTATGTCTAGCACTAAGTGGTTAGGCTTAAAACGCCCCAGGGACGTTGTGGGAGTATAGCAAGTTTCCTCACGTAATAATTAATAACTCGCCAGTTCAATGAAGCAACGGTTTTGTACACCTTTCAATTATTAAGTTTAAAACCCTTGTCGCTTGCTGAGTATATAAAAATAATCATTTAAATTTGTTATGAAACTAGTAAAATTATTATTCGTGGTTTTTATTTCTAAGCAGGAGACAAGATCTTGCTTCTCCAAAAGATGTTAAGCGAGAAAAGAGTTACTGTATTACTCATAAATTTTCAGTGACGTTAGCAGTGGTTGTCGTAAAAAAATCGAAGCAANTCTTGCTTCTCCAAAAGATGTTAAGCGAGAAAAGAGTTACTGTATTACTCATAAATTTTCAGTGACGTTAGCAGTGGTTAATGTTAATAAACAATAACACGTAGTAGAATAAATTATGACTAGCAACCACATTCGCGACAAACCTGTATAGACATTTAGCTATCCGGTTAGTGGGGCCACGGTGACTCCATACTCATCTCACTTCACCCTCATTGGCTATCAAGACCTGGATGTTAAGAGCTGCCCAAATCTCTTCACTCCTTCACTCTCCGGTTGCTTAACTCTGTGTGTCCGAGTGGGCATACTCAATACACACAGAGATTAATCACAGGAGAAGTTAACTGCTTCCTAGTTTCTAATATACTGTGTATATTTATCAGAGTTTTTTTTTTTTTTTGTTATTCTCTGATTTCTGTGTGTGAAGATGTTTCTGCATTTTCCGGGATCTGCGAGACTTACTGTGCTGTGGGACTGAAAATTTTTGCTTCGTCTGAAAAGAATCAAACTACGTAAGGAAATTATCCCCCAATCATGAAAGGTGCAGAGCGAAACAATGTTTTGAAAAAACACTACGGCATAAAATATTTTCGCAACTTTCCGGGTTCTTCATAAAGTAAGTGTTACGTGTGTATGACGTCTGGGTCGGAGATGTAGCGCCTATATTTATGCAGCGTGCCTCACAGGCCTGGCAGGTTGATTGTTCGCAGGGACAGTGTCTGTGCGGGGCACCACAGCAGAGAATAAATAACTATGTATAATCAATCCACGGTTACTTCCAATTTTTCTGAAGTCCAGCTTAAGTTACACTTCCAGGATATACCTCCGGCTCAAGCAAACAAAGCTTAACCCCTTAGCATATTATCCCTATTATACTAGTCCATGTATGACGATTTGCAGAATAGGTAAGATCATGGTCGGTACTGTACAAGGTCAGAAGCTAGCACCAATAGAGGCGCCATCTTTTCCTGGCTAAGACTGCTGGCTGCTCCTGGCTCTCTAAAATTTGTAACGGGTTGCCGCCAATGCTATGGACCAATATAAGTTATTTTCATTGGTTTAATCGGGTAAGTTATTACATGGAATTCGTAAGTACTTGTCAGATCAAAAATCTATTCTTTTTGAACACCTGGGCCGAAAAATCAACGAACATGTCAAGGAGCTAACTAAGTCTTGAAAATTACACGAAAGCGACAGCGCAAAGCAATCGTGCGCACTCGTTGTAATAATATTTTGCGTAAGAACTATTTCTTACTAGGCATTACCAACACACATATTTTCTCCCTATTTTATTCATATTAATTGGAAATGAAATATTATAATTTATGGATAAGGTATAAATAAAAGTTCAATTTAACCAGGAATGGGGTACTTTTATTTAACACAATTATTAAACTATTGTGACAAATGGCATATTTAAGGAGCAACCAAATACATCATACAAAGGGTGATTTTTCAAAGGTTTGTTTCAATAAATGTGAAGAAATAGGAGACTATAAANCAACCAAATACATCATACAAAGGGTGATTTTTCAAAGGTTTGTTTCAATAAATGTGAAGAAATAGGAGACTATAAAATAAATTGGAAGTCTGAAACAAGGAACGGGGAGTCCGGAGCTCGGAGCTGTTCATGCTCTGTCATTCCGGTCAGCCGGCGGCCATCTTGTCCGCCGGCCGAACATATAGCAATTCATTTTCCTTGTTACCGCCTTCTTATCTGTGAGAAGCGAATTCACATTTCTGCCGACCCAGCAGCGGACGAGAATCAGAAGCAGAATCAGCAGCTGCGTAGAAGCGAAGTGTCTCTTTGACGTGGGCATGGCCGTTCACTGATTGGCTGCGTGATGCCGTAGAGTAAGGCCGTCACTCCTGACTGGCCACGTGGTGCTATGAAAGACGAACTGTTTTTTTTTCTAGGGGCGGCGGTTAGAATGCTCTCCTCCCATCAAGGTGAATCAGGTTCGATTTCCGGCGGAATCACTCCCGCATTTTCACACGTGGGAATCGAACCGGACGTGTTCACCGCAGTATGTAGAAGGTAAAAGTTGATAGAAAAAACGGGATAATGCAGCATGGAATATTTAACTAGGAAAATTAAACAGAGGATGTGCGTAGGAAAAGGATGGCTGGAAACAGACGTGAAACAGAAGAGGGCAGTAAAGGTGTATGTTGGAGCAACGGATAAAGACGAAAGGTTCTATAACATAATTTGTTAAACATGTAAACCTAAAATGAAAGGTCATTAGTGGACTTAACACAATTTTACGGAGCAAAACAAAACAGAGAACCTAAAAGACAATTATATAAAGTGGGCTTTCTTATATATGTGTATATATATACATATATATCAGAATTTTGCAACATTCTGAAGAACAAAATGTCAAATGTATATTCATATAATTGGATATTTTAAAGTCAATCACAGGGGCATGAAGTAAAAAACGTGATTACAAGATTATCAAAGAATAATAGTGGTAAACCAGGATATAATTGAAGAGCTAGATAAACTCAATTGGCGTGATATGAATACGTGACCACAAGAGAGGAGAGAAACATAAAGACGCGGACTCAGGCGGATTAGTAGAACAAAAAAAGAAATAATTTCTGTGACTTCGCCATCTGAAGGACGAAAGGATGAAAATCAATCGACGGAAATACCTGCACCGGAAGACGGAGGGAAGGGACATGTTACAGTAAGACTTGAAGTAAACGTGATGTGTTGATTTGTGTGACAGCTTCATAGAGTTACTTAAAGGAAGTTAGATAGTGGTAGTTGCCGTTTGCTGTACAGAAATTGACAACGGTCAGATCTCGGAACTTGGAATACTTCCAGAAGTGATCGATCAAGGCGACAGTCTGCTTGGCCCTTGAACAGATGTGCATAGTTTCTCAAGTTCGCGCTTTCATTCAAAGCTTACAACTGCGTGTTCACAAGGGACTTATCTACGGAAAAAGCCACACTACATAAACAAACGTAGCCCCTATCACCCAGCCAAGTCAGTCCACTCACACAACCCACGTTGCACTTCGCGGGGCCTTCAGCGGGGAATAACGCAAACACACGAAATGTTCGAACGGAGAGCCGAGATATGTCTCAGGACCTGTGGTCGCACGGCATTATTATTACTGATTAAACACAATCAGCATCCGTGCCTTACAATGCGGCGCTCTTAAGTCACCAAATCTTGCACCGTCACGACCGCTCAATCGGCGTGGAAAGGGTTCCTGCCTTTCCATCGCAGGTTCTGCCAGCTCTCACCTGTGTCGGCCAGATCCAAATCCCCAACGTGATTTACAAAAGGGCATCGCTACACCCTGCCACGAGTACTGAGACCTTGTACTCAGCACTAAGCGCGTGATTTGACTGGGGTACTATTCAGACAGCTGATGTATTTCCAGAACTGTAAGCACGTTGCAGAGGTCTGGTAGAAAAGGCGTGATTGAAAACGATTCGATATTTCTCAATTTGGTAGTGGTGTTTAAACACGAAAAGCATTAAAGAAACTTTGCGTGACCATGGATAATTTTTATGTTCTCATTCCATCTCGGGGATTTTTATTTTTTTTTTGNACGATTCGATATTTCTCAATTTGGTAGTGGTGTTTAAACACGAAAAGCATTAAAGAAACTTTGCGTGACCATGGATCATTTTTATGTTCTCATTCCATCTCGGGGATTTTTTTTTTGGGTGGGAAAATGGCTAAAACAGGTGTTATCAGAATCACTTTTAGCTGCTACATTTCCTTTACAGAAAATTTAGATTCACCTTTATACACGCAATCATAATTCTATCTTTATTAGAATGTCATAAAAATATAGAGCCACAGATTAGAGTAAAATTCAGGCGAGTAGGCAATGGAAAGACAGCACGGCAGTTGAGCGCCTTGCACGTAGAGGCGACGATCCAAGTGGTGAGTAAGCAAGAGTCGGCCTTACAGCTCAGGCATTTCGAGGCCTCGATGGCCCGGATACTGGCACATCCACTATCCTCCCACACTGCAACTGTACTTCAGTGAGTATAGTCCATCCATGGTTACTCCCGACTTTTATGAAACTCTGCTGAAGTTATANCACTGCAACTGTACTTCAGTGAGTATAGTCCATCCATGGTTACTCCCGACTTTTATGAAACTCTGCTGAAGTTATACTTTCAAGCTATTCCTCCGCCTCAAGCAAACAAAGCCTATCCAAGTCCAGAAAATTACACCAATAAAACAACGCACGGCATTTGTGAGCACTCAGTATAATACCATTTTTTGCATGAGAACTGTTTCTTACTAGGCATTACCAACACACATATTTCCTCTCTGGTTTAATTCATATTAATTATAAATGAAATACTTTACTTTATAGATAAAACATAAGTAAAACATGTTTTTAATCATAAATAGGATAATTCATTCTAGAAGTATAAAACACTTGTGATAAACAATATATTGATGAAACAAGCAGACACGTCATGCTTGGAGTTCTTTTTTAAATTTTGTTTTAAAAAGTGTGAAGATGCTGCAAACGACATATAAGAGACAACGAACGTCACTTTCTCCTCTTTTTTATTGAAGACTTGTCTTTTCTGTTTGCCTTTTACACGGTATTCTCTACCGGTTTTCCCTGTAAAACCAATCCTCCTCACCCATCAGAAGTATACCGATTTTTAAAGTTAAATCCTGTACCTGAATACTTCTTCATGGGTCATCAGGATGCTATTCTCACACCTTATATTCCTCCAAGCGCCTGGTAATCTTTGCGGCGAAATCATTCCAAATTCTGTGACAAGCCTTCATACTATATAAACATAATGCATACTTATTGACCTCACTTAGCCATGAACCATCCGGGGTGTGTAATTCTTATATTCCTTCACCTTTNAACATAATGCATACTTATTGACCTCACTTAGCCATGAACCATCCGGGGTGTGTAATTCTTATATTCCTTCACCTTTCTTATGTGTTTGCCTCCTGCCTCACTAGGCAAAGCCTGTGACCTGCCCCACTGGGTATATTCTCCTTAGCCAGGAGTNTTATGTGTTTGCCTCCTGCCTCACTAGGCAAAGCCTGTGACCTGCCCCACTGGGTATATTCTCCTTAGCCAGGAGTTAAACTATCTACCACCTTCGTGAATTTGCAATCACTTCCAGCACAAGTCCAAAACTCAACCTACCTCGCGGACGTCAGCGCCTCCCGGTACGCAAACCCGGATAGTCGTCTACGGACGCAGATTAGCACCCCCGTCGGTCCATCGACGGAAGCAGACCTCTCGCGAGGACAGAGCTCAGCCTATACTCCTCCTTCCTTCCGGCGACACTTGTGGGTTTTCCCGACAGAGTGGACTAATGTCGCAACTTCCGTCTCGTCCAGTACCATACACATTAGTTAGTGGCGTAACTACGGGGGATGATCAGATGCCCCTCCAGACTCTGCCCTCAGCGGCACTCACTGGTCACTACCGGCGGGAAACTTATGCATTGTCTCTTAAGAAAATGTTCCCCTCAATGGACGATATTTATTCCATCGGTTTAAAACTTTTCCCGTGGGAAGACTCCCGAACCCCCCTCCACCCGTTAGGGGAGAATGTTTTTATGACCCCCCACCACCTCCTGGTAGCACATCGCCCCCTCCTCCACGGCAATTACCTAGTTACGCCATTAATACGAACTTCTTCATATTGGAATTCCTGCAAGCTCTCCAACGGGTTGACTATCCTCTGCCATCAACGCCGCCGG
>NQII01000735.1:350752-411315 GCA_002778355.1 Clitarchus hookeri
CCCCGCCACTCAAGGGTTTTCCTGAGACGCCGAGTGTGATTCAGTGCGCCAGAATAACCCCCCGTGGCCCGCGATGTGTCCCCCTGAGCAGGCGGCTTCCAGGCCGACGCTGACCTCGGCGCAGTCCCACGCACGTAGTTCCAAGGCCCGGCCCGAGGTCCTCAGTAGCGGTGCTCGCCGGGACTAGCGCTGGTTTACACCCAGTGTCTGCCATTCACTCGGTCTATCAGCGCCTGATAGGCATTCGGGTAGCCTCCAACATGCAGGGATCTTGGAGGCGTCATAGTCTTCAGCATTGACTCGGACACTCTGAGGGGCCGTGGTGGTGAAGTGGTCACACTACTCGCCCCGTAACCAAGGCCAACCAGGTTAGATTCTCTGTGGGGTCGCTCCCGGATTTTCGCACGTGGGATTCGTGCCGGACGTTGCCGCTGGCCGGAGGGTTTTCTCGGGTAACTCCCATATCCCCCGACCTTTCATTTCGGTGCTGCTCCATACTCGCCTTGCTTCACCCTCGTGTGTTCTCAGGACCCGGACGTAAGGGCCGCCCAAATCTCTCCACTCCATTTGAGCACTCTCTACCTACCTACACTGTAAAAAAATTATAGTAATCTTCATAAATTTTAATGGAAGTTTTTCACCTATATATTGTATGGAAATAATACCAAAAGTCAGGCTGCAAATATAGGAATATTTAGCGTCGCTACTATACAAAATTAAATTGGGAACTTCCCAATGCATTCGACTGTTTCCTGAACAAATGTAGGAACATTGCCATGGATGTATGGGGAAAATGTAACTATTCGCATTTTCCCAATATACGTATACCCTGATGGGGTAAATTTGTGAATAATTTCTTAGAATGTACCTACCTTGTAAGTAAGTGCTTGAAAAATTTGTACAATTCCTCGAACCTAATTTTAACTATTAAATTCAAGTTAATTGAAGTATTATATTCATTTAAAAGGATGGGTCTATTGAAAATTTAAAAATAAACAAACACGTCAGTCACAGTTGACACTGCGACATAGACAGTTGTATTTGTGTGCGGTAGGCCAATGTTGGGTAGGGCCTACATGCGAAGAGGGCAAAAATTGGTATATCATATCTTCAGTCTACGCTCCCTACTCGAACTAACGCCAAACCTTGCCGACTGTTGAGTCTAAAATGTCCACAACAACAGCCACACTTCCGTTACTTACAGCGCTTCCAAGCGGCGATTCCATGAAACACATCAGACACATGAGCGTATTACTACTTTTTTCGTCGTTCGGTTCAGAAAAAGCGCAGAACAGCAACTCTTACAGAGTCACTCCGATCGGCAGCTGACGATCCAAAGTTGGGATACCGTTTTGTCTTGTTTTCAAATGTAACTTTGCGAAGTAGTATCTAAACCGTCCTCTGTACGACCCGTCAGCGGGAAATTGGAAAACTACAAAATAGCCACTTACAAACACACTGGGCAGCTGATACTCTCGTCATTGTCAGTAAAACTAACCACATAGTCCAAACTGCGGTTGAACCACACATCTCTACACAACAGCACTTGCGGTTACAGCCGCAGTTTGTTACCTAACAGCTGCTTCAGCCACAACAGTCGTGCTTGGAATGTCCATTTACCTGACGCCGCCGAACATTTGTTATACTCCACATACATTCAATCCAGACAATCGTATATTCATCTACTGGGATTCCTGAACATACTGTCCAAAATATCATTTTTGAATCCTTTGTTTACATATGTATATAGACTGAACTAAATTTCGCAGATTTAATAATAAAACTTGGAGTCTATAATTTTGGTTATCTAAATTATATTCCAAATAGTATAATGTTAATAAAATTATTCAAAAAACAATTTACTAGTTACTTAAGGGCATGCATACATTTGTTAACAGCTACATTCTGGACCGGATATATAGGAAATTGGTTCACTTCGAGTGAAGTAAGTTAACGAGTAATAATTGCAGTATAAATAAATTAATTGATACGTGATAATTTTGTGAGTTAAAGTTTGATAGTTTACAAGCACGTGTGATTCATTTTTGATTTTGCGAGTGGAACCTACGTTTCCTGACGCATCCTGCAGGACTTTGAGACCAGTGATGTACGTACATCCAGCAATATGACAATTAATCAAATATAACCTAGACGTTACAGCGGGGCCCTGTAAACAAATAACTGCGTCCACTCTGCACAGATAAATGTGAAAATCGCCCTTACCTTTAAACGAGCTCGCGAGTTGCTAGTTTCTGTACTTACGGATTGTATCAGTGCCGGAATTTCATCCCTGTGGATGTGGTTTCTGCTATACTCCACTGAGGACTGGGTGCAACATTGAAGTTCATTGTTTGATCTGATTTCATTTTAGAACTTGATCTGACAATGTCAGAGAATACTGTCGCACCATTTGAGTTCAGTCCGTGACTGGCTATTGAGTTTTACTTTATTATGAACCGCTGGATATGGTTTTTGAAAGATGTGATCAAATATCACAGTAGTGTCTAAAGCTCTGTTCAATTTAGGCCATTCACGGTAAAGTGAGCACTTTTTAAAGCTCTCTAATTTTGAATAATAGTCAATAAACCTATTTTATTTTAGCCTTAGACGTTAACGTCAGAGTGCGGTGGTATAAACGCACTGTATTTATTACTTACATGGAAATATTTATTTTAAAAGGTAGTGAAAGTATAATAAATCGCTGAAAAAAAAGTAAGATATATAACATGAACTTCTAATGTGATACATTCATTTAATTCAAAAGTATTAATATTTTGTGATTAAATAAATACATTTACGCATATCCCTCCAAACAGACACAACGGAAAAATGAAACATTAAATCAAGAATATTAAAGACCATCCTCATTTTCCACAAGAGCCACGCCAAAAAGTTGAGCTCACGCCGAAATATTTGCTTGCGGAAACAGCAAACTCCGACCATAATTACCAGATTTGTACTGTTTCGCATATTTCTTACTAATAATTCCACGTAATACCATTGTATATTGGTGTAAAAGACTACAATGGTTATATTTGTGTATTTATAAATAACTGTACAAATCAAAATGATAATTTTACAATAAATATTATTTTTTTATGCATTTTGGAAACAAACCACCACACAGCCCTAAACGTTAAAATTTTGCGAAAATATACAACCATATTAGACATAAACTTCGTACCACATTTAAATTTCTTAATGGCAGAAAAGAAATATCACGGCCTTTAGTTTGACTTTTACTTCCTTCTTCAGAATATTGGTAATAATAAGGAACGAAAAGGCGTGGTTGTAAAGTGAGCTGGAACAAACTACCGAACTAATATTGAAAAATGTAATGTACAAAGTGTGCATAAATTTTGTAGTATATATTGTAAAATATGTTACATATCTATAGTCATGTATATCTATTTTTGAAATGCTAATGTCTAAAAGATTTTCATATGTTCGTTATAATTGTCCGGCAAATTTTTTCAGTGCATTCAAAAAGGTCATAAAGTTAAAAAAGTACTAGTATTCTAGGAGACAAAGTCCAAAATCCAAACAAACTAGTTAATTTTATTCTATTTTCCAAAACAGATGCACCATGATGTCACAAAATGAGAGCCAATCACTCTACTCAATCCTAGTGCCCAAGGTTTCTGAACTTAGATCAGGAGATCTAAGATTGGAACTCGGCGAATCGCGTTGGTGCCTCACCTTTGCACTGAAAATCAAATCCTACTGGCGATCATGATGGAACCATGATTTTAGGATCTCGGTTCAGGGCAGTTATTGGTTGGTACAACCGTGCATGAACGCCAATATCAATACGTCGGTTGCCAGATTTCTTCAACTGACTCTTCCGTTGCACACGCTTGCATAATTGTAGGGCTTTCATTGGCAGATAAATATTTGGCAATACTTCCAATACAGGACAGAGCAGTATTGCTGACATGAGCAGCATGCCCCAATTTAAACACAGACAATAAAATATATTTGTCCTAAACACATCAAGCTGTCACATGCAGCATACCTTTCCATTTTAATTTGTACGGAAATTTATTTCCCAACAATGTAATAATAGGCAAATGCTTTCACGGGCAGCAAACCATTCTTTTTGATTTTAAAGGAAACTTGATTCACTTATATTAGTGATGGCTCGATAGCCGATAACCGGTATCGGGTATCGCTATTATCGGTATATTTTCTATTTGACGTTTTGTATTTCGGTTTTCAATGTGTTGAAGGAAGTTATGGCAAGAACCGAGTAACATCCACGAAACAAGAGCACGATGGGGGTAAAAAAAGACTTGAAGCTGGGTTGTTAATAAGCAAACAACTGTAAGAAAATACGTAAGGCATACGAAGGGGGCCTGATTCAGGCAATATTGGGCATAGCCCAGATAACTTCACATACAGATGGCTTCTTTGTGAGGTTAACACTGTCGTTCGGTATTGCAGTGAAAGACGTTAGAGGCTGTTCACGGTAAACTGAGCATTTTTGAATGCCCTGCTTAAGATATACCTGTGTGCACATTGAGCATTCTTCCACAATACGTAAATTACGTTTTCCATGGGCCTAAGCACTTCAGTCATGCGTCAGTCAAATGAAACTGAAATTATTAGGAAAGTAGGGGAGAGTTTGATAAAACAGGGTACTTAGTGTATAAATGATTATAACGTCGCTGATTATTAAACCAGAGTATCCACTGTTTACAGCAAAACATCTTCAATGCCCTTATTGATATTGATGGTATGAAAAATCAGCTCCCTGCATTGAGAAATGATAAATTAATGTGTTTCTCTCATGTTGCAGAATACCCTGCTTTATCATACTAGTTTGACAAAACGGGGTACACCAACATCGAATATGTTAACGCGGGTTTTTAGATATGAGAGAAGCCTTATAATCAAAAAGTATTTACAATATCATTATGTAATATTTATGACATACATGTTTATCATATTTTACATTAAAATATTTGCAAACAGCATTTTTACGAAGTCTACTGCCATAATTATCTATTTCTGTGCATTTTACTGGAGAAAATACCTGGAATTACATACTTTGAGTGCCAGTGCAAGTTATAAAGCACACTTAAATTGCAAACATCATCTAAACGGTTTGTAGACTTCCTGTTTATCATCAATTTGTCATTAACTTATCATTTGCAATAATTACATGTGTAAAGGTCCAACATTATCAGTATCCATTCCTGCACATTGTTCATGTGCCCATCCACACACACAACACACATAATAAACCCTTCTTCTGATTTGGAGTTTGAATATAAGTCATTACAGAAGATAAACGCCGCATCTGTCTCCTATTCGTCATAAGTGTCTGAATGATACAGAGTTATTGCAAATATTTTAGTTTTCTTTTGGCTGCTGTAATGACCCAATCCTAAAACAAAGGGGCTTAAGTATTTTTCTGTTAATTATTTTTAAAACAAATACTAAACCTAATAATGAAATATTATTATTATTTTAATACGCGTTTTAAAAAGGAAGTCACAGATTTCGTTTTTGTATTTAATAGCATCTAATAATTTTAAATACATGCCTTTCTTAAAAGCAATCTTCAATCGACAAACCAGTGCTTGCTTTCTTCACCCTCGCTTCAAGAGTTGATTGTGGGAAGCCGAACGTTACAGAAGCCTTAGGTTATCACATTCTGACAGACAAAACCTCAGTAACTACACTTGTCATAGTCTCTTGAGACCAAAACTGTCTGTCGGTTTTGCGAACGTAAGTCATGATGATGCGCTCTATGAAAAATAAAAAATAATCAAACATAACATTACTGCTCAGTGCCTGGAACCAAATAAAGCATGGTGTGTAACTTATGTGTAACAATTATGATTAGCTTACTTGTTGATCTTTATGCTGCAATAAAGAGAAGGTTTGATAAATCAGGGTACAGTCGGATGTAGCAGGATACTACTCCGTTTTAACCAACCAAGCAGTACTCTGTTTTGTCAGACTACGAAAAGGGTTTCTTATAAAACTGGTGAAACATGTGTGTTTGTTCATACACGTATTTGTAGTGCATATAAAACTTATTTTCATGCCTTCTTACCGTTATAGTTTGACGGTTGCTTCTTCCTGAATTCATCACACAAACAGAAGCCAAAAATTACATCACAACAGTCAGAAAAACACATATTTTTCAAACGACGACGCCTGACGCCACCGATTATCGTGCTATCTCCTGATAACTAGAGGCAAATGTACGAGGTACTAACTTGAACGAGCAGAGGTAGGTAGCAGCACTGTCTACCGTAAATATCAAAGCTACCCGGTTTAACCCGACAGCCAGATTTTGCCCAACTCTCCCCTATATACCTTACAAATTTGCTAATTCTTACACTTACACGCATTAAAAAACAGGAAGCAAAATGTATAATTTCAGTATTCACAAATGTTTATCTAATGCTTTTAATTCAACTTTTAAGACANAAAAACAGGAAGCAAAATGTATAATTTCAGTATTCACAAATGTTTATCTAATGCTTTTAATTCAACTTTTAAGACATGCTACTACTTTCCTTCCTTCGTTGCCAACTTTGCGAGGCACTTGCCAGTCAGTGGGCCCATTAAAATATGTGCAGTTAGGGGCAGTGACATTTTACAGAGGTTTATTTCAAAAGGACTAAAGTAACAGTAAACTNCATTAAAATATGTGCAGTTAGGGGCAGTGACATTTTACAGAGGTTTATTTCAAAAGGACTAAAGTAACAGTAAACAGCCTTTAGTCTGAAGTTCTCTAGGCTGTGTACTACGTATTCGAGAGTGCAATCGGCCAGACACAGGCGGGGTAAAATAGGAGGAGACTGCTCCGACTTCCAACGAGGGCAAATATTGAAGAGCAGTTAGTTGGAACAAGTGTGTGGAAGACTGCTAGTGTGTTAGGTGTATCGAGAGCAACAGCTTCCAAGGAGATGACGGCATACACCACTCGTGGCAAGACATCATCAGCGGAGAGTAATAGTGGACGAAAACCAAATCCTCAGCGATTGGGAGCTAATGCGGCGCACGTGACTTAAGAACTCAGTCAGCATCTCGAACAACCTCTTTCTGCAATCCCGGCCCGACGCTAGCTGCACGAATCATGTTCGTTAATGCGTTTCCATTATTCTCATAACTATCAGTATCGCCTGCCTCACGAGAGAGCGCACTTTTTGACAGTTATGGATTCAGTCCTGCGAACAGCCACTTCCATGGCAACAGCAGCGCATCCCTCCACCGGAGATGATGTTTACAAACACGCCATCACTTAACTCTGCTTCGAGCGTAAACACCGTGAGTGGAGACTGCTGTAAACCAGAGCCAGAGGAAATTGTTTGACATGATAATGGATTACATTGGTAATAATTCTATATTTAATTTAGTCCAAGGTTACGAACATCCATTCATATACATAAACAATCATAAAACACGTCAGTGTGTTATTAAATGTTTTAATAAAGTAACTAAAATCATAAACTCCAATAAATTTGTCGGTAGGGGGAAGTCCCGTAACGCCGGACGGCACCTAGTATCGGACACTCGTACTATCTCGGCAAGTCGCAATGCGTTCTGGTGAAAGGGGTGTGGGGGAGCGTAGCGATACACGGTCGCGGGATGCGGTTTGCCAGTGACGCGCGAGGCCAAGGTGGGAGCGGTCGATTGCTGCTTTTGGCGGGAATACACTGCGTCACGTAAGATATAAGTGAGTGTCACTGCTATGTTTTTGTGTTTAAATGTTTATGGTAGTTATTATTACACGTAGTGTTCCATAAACATTCGAAGTTTGTGAAAGATTTAGTTGATTTCCAAACAAGTTTTGGTAAAAACACGTAATTTTGGGGATTCTTTGTCCCCTGGTACCGGACACAAAGTCGTCCCTTAACGCCGGACAGTAAAGAAGTCGTTTTTTCTCGCAATTATATATATATATATATATATTATAATAATTGTTGTACGTTGTTTTAGAGGATAGAAGAACGGAGAGAAATCTAAATGGAAGAGACGAAAAAGAAAAGAAAATAGGACCAATAAAGTTTACAAACTGCGATAGACAAGGTTTTGTCCAGAGAAATGAGTTTGAGAGAATCTTCGTTGCGCTGCAACGTTACAAAAAGTACTCTACATGATAAAACATCGTTATTGAACCGTGGACAAGAAGTAACGTTGCAACCAAAGATCGGTAGATTCACTAACACCTTCTCACCCGAGTACGAAGAAGTTTTAGTGGAACACGTAAAATATTTGTCCAATAGATGTCTGCCACTGATGAGAAAGGAGTTTCTGAAGTTAGCTTTTGACTTGGCTGAAGCTTCGAAGATTCCTCATCGATTTAATAAAGAGAAAGGTTCTGCTGGTAAGCATTTTTACTACGATTTCATACAGAGACATCCTGACATATTGCTGAGAGCACCAACAATCAACAGTCCCAAGCCATCGACTGGCTTTGATCCGGATGTTGTCCAGATTGTCCATAGTTTGTCGCCATTGCCATATGCTGCCAAAAAACGATCAGTTGCTCGGAAGATAAAATGAGAAAAAAGTGAAATTCTAACTTCATCACCATACAAAATTGCTGTAGAAGAAAAAGAGAATGAATAGACCGTTAAGGATNAAAAAGTGAAATTCTAACTTCATCACCATACAAAATTGCTGTAGAAGAAAAAGAGAATGAATAGACCGTTAAGGACAAAAAGAAAGGAATGGAAAATAAGTTTAGAACAGATCTACAAGAGAATTGGGAAACAAACCAAAGGTTTAAAGCCCAAAGGAAAACGTGGAGATAAAGCAAAGAACAAGGAACCGCTAACTCAAATATCTGACATAGGAACTACTTGCGTAGTTTGCTTAGAGGACCACGACGAAGACTGGATACAGAGCTCCAGCTGCCGTGGGTGGGCTCATGAAACATGTGCAGACATCCCACAATGTTCAGATGCCTACATATGCGATCGATGAACGATGTTTTGAAGATGTCCGGCGCTGGGGGCTCTAAGTTAAGTCCGTCTGGTACTAGGTGCCACTTTCAGTGATTGCAACTTANCCTCTAAGTTAAGTCCGTCCGGTACTAGGTGCCACTTTCAGTGATTGCAACTTATTTTACCAAAGTTTCATTTAAGTTTTTAAGTTTGTTTATGCAGATGTTGCATTTTTGTTAATTTATTTTGATTTTAAACTTTGCTGACGTAGTAAATTCATAAATAAAGATAATTTCTCGAAGCAGGTCTTGTGTTACTGTCTGGAAACCTTAGGCGTCCGCCACTACGGGACTTCCTCATACTGTGCTGCTGTCATGTTGTGCAAACACGGTATCATCAATATACACCACAATGAACGATGTACATTCGTATGGTTGAGAGGAATACATTTATTAAGGTTACTAAGAATAACTCCAGTATCATATTTTTGATACTATTTTTTATTCAAGGCACTAATAACTACAAACAAGTAGTTAGGTGTTCACTAAAAATAATTAATATTATTTACCAAGTTATGCTGTTGAGGACCAGTTTAATGTATAAACAGTTGGCGATTTTAGTTTAACGTGTTTCGTAAGGCGGTAATTGCGATTCTTAAATATTTTTTTTGTATTTAGAGCAAAGGTTTCCCGTAAAAAAATATTTTATAAAAATTACTTGTTTAGTTTTACCTTTATTAAAAAAACAATATGCGATAAATAACGCGCGTCGCTGTTTGTGTTGATACGAGTACATTAGTTTTTCTCGTTGGGCGATTATTCCAAGCATTTCACAGGAGATCACGTTAATTGTTTTTCTAGCACTGATACAAAAGAATGAACTAATTTCTTTATAAATTCAACACAGTGCTTCACATAGTTCCTACAGTAAATGCAAACACTTACATCTGTTACCGTTAACGAAGCCGGTTTGAAAGTAAAACATCTGGCAATTTTCTGATCGGAATAAATGTGCACCGGTTAAGTTGTACTTCATTAGAATTATTTTCTTGCGTATAGTATTTTAGCGAAATAAAAAGTTCCTTACAATAATAACTGCTGCTTTGTGACTACGTGAAATCAGATATTTTGATAATTCACTACAAACTCTTCTTTGTCCGCGCACTTTTCCATTGTCCGCTGTGCGTCGGCAGCGCTGTCAGAATTGCCAGTATGAGTTTCTTCTTCCCTCGTTCACACACTGGGTGATACAGGCTTTTGTACACGGGAAGTTGCTGGTTTAGTTCATAACACGTTATCACACACTGGCTGTCATAAAAGTGCTCTCATTTGTGAGATAGACCATATACTTCAGCGGCCTCCTCATGTTCATCAGCAACTGCTTCGGCAAGAATCCTTTAATTTGGCATTAGCGTATACGATTTCGTCAATCCACGTGCAAAATGCGGAATTTCCCGAGACTACAGTGAACTTAGACTCCATAACACTGTGTAAACTGCAGAAATTCTCTGCTCTACGTATAACCGCGAGTATTACGCGGATTGATGTTGCAGCAGGCGAGGACTTTGTACAAAACTGTTTGACGTTCCCTCACACTACTGCTTATTACTGGCTCGCAGTTGAACGGGGAGTGTCTAAACAACCGCCGTCCAGTCACAATAGCAGGAGGAAGGACTCCATATACACGGCATGAAGGAAGGAGTTGAGGCGCAGTCTGTTCGCAGTAGCTTCATACTTTTTGAGTCAAACGTTTGGCAAATAGCCCCATAAATGACGCGTTGGGTTGCTTCCTAAATATGTCAAGTATCACAAGCGTTTTACTCTTATGTTGAAATAAAAACAGCTTATTTTTTTAAAAATAAAAAGGACTTTTTTATATTTAATTTAAAAATTGTAATATTTCATTTATAATTAATACGAATGAAAACATAGAAAATAGGTGTGTTGGTAATGTGTAGTAATAAATATTTCTCGTGCTACATATTATTAACCTGTGCGCTCACAAATACGGTGCGTTGTCCCTTTGGAGTAATTTTCTAGACATAGTTAAGTTTTGCTTGCATGATGTCGAGGAATGGCCTGAAAGTATAACATTAGCAGGGATTCAGAAATGTTATAAGTAACCGTGAATGGACTATAAAAGATGAATGACTTCTAATTGAGCATTGCATTTGACTGTACAAAATTCAGAATACATTAAAAAGTAGAACACGTACTACCAAAAATTGTCAGAAAAGTACAAAGTATATTGCATGTGTACATTAAAGTGCCAAAAAAGCTGGTACACCTGCCTAATATCGTGTAGGGGTCCCGCGAGTACGCAGAAGTGCCGCAAGACGACGTGGCATGGACTCGACTAATGTCTGAAGGTATGCAGGAGGCAATTCACACCATGAATCCTGCACGGCAGTCCACAAATACATAGGAGTGCGAGGCGGTGGAGATCTCTTCTGAACAGCACGTTGCAAGGCATCCCTTATATGCTCAATAATGTTCATGTCTGGTGATTTAGGTGGCCAATGGAAGTGTCTAAAGTCAGAAGAGTGTTCCTGAAGCCACTTAGTAGCAACTCTCGACGTGTGGGGTGTCGCATTGTCCTGCTGGAATTTGCCACGTCCGTCGGTATGCACAATGGACATGGATGGGTGCAGGTTATCGGACAGGATTCTTACGTATAAGTCACCTGTCAGAGTCGTATTTAGACGTATGAGGGGTCCCATTTCAAGCCAACTGCACACGCCCCATATCATGACTGAGCCTCCACCAGCTTTAACAGTCCCCTGTTGAAATGTAGGGTCCATGGATTCATGAGTATGTCTCCATACTCGTACACGTCCATCCGCCCGATACAATTGGAAACGAGACTCGTCAGACCAGCCAACGTATTTCCAGTCATCAACAGTCCAATGGCGGTGTTGGCGGGCCCATGCGAGGCGTAAAGCTTTGTGTCGTGCAGTCAACAATGGTACACGAGTGGGCCTTCGACTCCGAAAGCCCATATCAATGATGGTCCGTTGAATAGTTGGCACGCTGGCACTTGTTGATGCTCCAGCATTGAAATATGCACCAATTTGAGAAAGGGTTGCACGTCTGTCACGTTTAATGATTCTCATCAGTCATCATTTATCCCGTTCTTTCACGATATTATTCCGGCTGCAGTGATGTCGAAGATGTTATGTTTTACTGGATTCCCGATATTCACGATACACTCGTGAAATGGTCGTACGTGAACATCCAAATGTGATCGCTACCTCGGAGATGCTATGTCCCATCTCTCGTGCGCCGACTATAACATCACGTTCAAACTCACTTAAATCTTGATAACCTGCCATTGTAACAGCAGTAACCGATCTAGCTGCCGACCGCATCGCGTTACTCTGTTTGGTTCCACACCTCTGTTATTTGCATACGCACGCCTATATCAGTTTTTTGGCTCTCCAGTGTAAGTAGAAAGCATCTATTTCGTTACACTGAAAAATATTTTGTTGGAATTTGGTTATGTAAATGTTTAAAAATCAATTAATAAATATTTTTTGTTTAATAAAAATCTAAGTATATTTACATTTTGGATGTTTTAGAATGCGCATTTTGCAAGAAACTTACGCCCAGCAAAAATATCACAATAATACATTTTTTTGGATGTAATACAAATTTGTATCAATTTTTCTAAATTCATTTAAGCCATGAAAGTTATAATTTTTACAGCTAAATAAATGTACATACAATTATTTATTTTGAAATATTTTAAAAATTTTCTATAGTATTTATTTAGATTGCTCTTTTACACGAACGTTTTCTTGCATAATGTACTTTCTGATGCATTCAGAATTACCTACATACAAAGCTCAAGTTATGATTGAAAATATACTTTATAAAATGTTTGTTTTCCACACTTAAATAAGTAAATTTTAACATAGTATTTTACAGCGATACAGCATACATACTTTTTTATATGAAATGGAAATCGTAATTTCTGATCACTATTGTATTGTGTCCCACTTTTTAATGCATTTTTCATTTTGTACAGTCTAGTCAGGTGCAGTGCTATATATGTGAAATTAGCATTGTGATTGGCGTAATCACTTTATTTATTTATTTATGCTTTGGTTAAGTAAATTGCGTAATTATTATAAAAATTAACATTTGACACATTTTGATACAGAAAACAAAACAAATAATTTCATTAGTCACAAATGCTTACCTAGCACCTCTAATTAAACGTTTAAGGCATGGAACTACTTTCCCTCCGTCGTTACCAACTTTACTGCGTGAATGTCAGTCAGTGAGCCCTTTCAAATACATGCGGGTAGGAGCAGTGACATTTTTCAAAGGTTGATTTCAAAAATTTTCAATTAACCGTGAACAGTCTACAGCTTAATATTTTCGTGAAACTCGCGGGTCCTGACAATAGCTATCGAAATTTCAAATCGTGTACAGACCGCAGAGTCTTTATTATTCTCTTACTGGTGAAAACCGGGGTCAACAGTCTATGTGTGAGTTTTACATCGCATGAGCACGCATGTAGACTGAAGATGAAAAGCTTGACACCGAGCCACTAGGAAAGCTACTCGAGTCACAGAAATGGTTGAGTACGGCCAGGATTGTGCAGGAGTAATCAGGGGAAGCGGCTTCTTCACCACCTAGCACCGCCTCCGAGCAACCTGCTGACTATTTAAAGGCTGTTCACTGTAAACTGAGCACTTTTGAAACCCCTGCTTAAGATCTACTTGTATGCACATTGTGTATCCTTCCACCGCATGTAAAACTAACATTATCATGTGCCTGATCACTTTACCCATGAGTTGATCTAGTGAAACCGTGGAAATTATTGGAAAAGTAATTATTTAACCAACTTGATAATTCTTACACTAATAAACATTTAAAACACAGAAAGCAAAATATTTTAGTATCCTAGAATGTTTACCTTAACACTTTTAATTCAACGTTTCAAAATGGAACTACTTTCTGTCCGTCGTTACCACCTTTACAGGACGCACGCCACTCAGTGTGCTAGTTAAATCGTATTCCCGTGTAAGAGCAGTGACATCTCTCAAAGGTTGATTACTAAAGCGCTCACTTTTTTACCGTGAGCAGATGCGGCAGTACCAACTGCGTGGTAAAAAAAAGTGTTCATTTTAAAAACCGTCCTTTGGAAACTTCTTTCTTGTAACATTACGTGTTGTTGCACGCAACATACAGAATTATTAATGTGTCATCGTGATTATAATATAAGTAATCGAAGACTAAAGTATTTGCTATATTCCATCCACGGTTACTTGCAACTTTTTTGAAGCCCTGCTAAAGTTCTCGTTTCAGGATATTTCTCCGCTCCATGCAAACGAAGCTTATCCGAGTCTAGAAAATTACTCCAAAGGAACGCCACATTCGTGCGCACTCATTGTAATAATATTTTACATAAAAACTGTTACTTGCTAGGCATTACCAACACACCTATTTTCTCACGGTTTTGATTCATATTGACTATAAATTAAATATTATAATTTATAAATACACATTTTACCTAGCCAAAAATTAGGTATTTTAATGTTAACACGAGTATAAAACGCTGGTAATGCATAACATAACTAGGAAACAACCAACTCGGTGTGATTTTCCAAAAATTTAATTCAAAAGGCGTGAAGAAGCCGCTAGTAGACTATAGCCAATATTCCGCATTAGTTCTGCACATTCCGAGTAAACGTCTTGTAAAATTTAGCCTAATTTACTTGTAGTGTCACAAATATAATCTAGGCAGCTAGTTTCCAAAGAATACTTGGTAAAAATACAAAAATATTACATTGTGCACCGCCTTCACAGAATGTCCATTCGTAAAACCTGCCACAAATTCCGTATTGCCAAATAGTGGCTATGAAGTAAAGGTGGTTAGGACGAACCCTCTCTGACCGAGTGGTTTTTTGTACATCTGAGGTTTTAGGTTTCGTAGGCTCTCATCTCTGGCTCTCTTCTCAGTCGGTGCTGCCAAGCGTACCAGAATTATCGTACCAGTCACACTTTTATCGGCTAGTGTACCATCTGCGAGGAAACCGTAGTTATCGTGCGCTCTTAAACGAAAATTACGGCCTCGGCGAGAATTATGATAAACGTGCCGTATTCTACGTCATTTCTCCCGTGCGTACGACATATTTAATTGAATTAAGCTGTGCCACCCGTTTGCTGCGTGCGTGTACGCAACAAGTGCCAACTTCAGAAGACGTAAGAAACCAAGTGGTAAATTAAATACACTTAAATACATTAAATAGGATACGGAAAAAGAGTAATAATATTTCCCTCTGTCTCTAGATTTTCTTATTGTTGTCATCGCCGTAAGCAAAGATAAAACAAAAATATGTATTACTCTAGAGTACGTTTTTAGCAACGACCCAACTTGGATCGCACCCAACTTTAACTGGCCTTGGAGTAGTTTCACCTGCTTATAACATTTCAAACCTGAAATGAAACAAACAAACGAATATTAGGGTTGAGCTGAAACTAATCGATGTAGCCCTTCCTTTTGTTCATAGCTCGACACATAGAATATAAAATATATGAAACGCTGATATTTATATCTGAATTATAATATTTTTACGCAATCCGCGTATTTCCTACAGTGAATATTTGTCTACTCATTGACGTTCAATGATTACAAACTCTTTGTAACATGTATACGTGAAAAATTTATTCAACATGGCAACTGCTTAAAACACTACTTTTTTTTGTTTTTAATTGTAAACGAACGTTTACAGCAAACTTACCATTTGAATTCCTTTTCCAGTACACATTAGCGATTTAACTGTTAACGTGCTCTTAGAATGTTTCTTTCAACTAGGGTAAGTAATTAAATGAAATATTTCTTTAGCTGTACACATTTGCAGACACATTCAATCTGACTGTAGAAGCCACTATACGTATTAGTTCTCGAAACACCTTTATTAATAATTAATTATGGATAATCTACTCTGCCCATTTGCGTCGTCTTCGCACGTATAAACACACGCATGTGTGTATTTTAGTTTGTTTGAAAACTCCTCGTTGTTTTACTGGCTTAGTACCTTTAGCAGAAAATTAGCTTTTTGTTATAGAAACAGTATATACCAATTTATGTGGTAAGTAACCGGGATCGGGGTAGCAAACCCCAGAACAGAATAAAGAGTCCATTGGAGCATTTATGTACTAGGTTCGATGCTTACCGAGTGACCGGCCCATGCCATTGTGTGCACTGCTATAGTCCATGCGCCCCTGTTTGCGTAAATAAGTATATGTACAATGAGAGGTCTGGTGCAGGATTCACGGAGCAGGAGCTAGGAGCCACCAGTCAACTCCTGCGACGGCCATGTTATTGACAAAATTGCCTGTTTCATCCCAAAAAATCACTTTTCAACAAAAAAATAATAATAAAAATGGGAAAATTAGCAAAGTGGAGTCGAAGCTCCGCGATTCGAGAGCCAGAAAGTTCTCAGAGGAGCAAGCGGATTCGAGGCTCCAAGCGGAATAATCCACTTAATCCTCAGAGCAGTAAATGCGGATTCGAGGAGGCCCCGAGCCAGATCCAGCGGATCGGGGCTGATCAGCGGACATGGCCGCCTGCCACAATCACCATCCTGCACCTACTACGTCATCACCCCCTACCTAAAACCCTCCCCCTCGCCCCACCCCGTCTCCAACCCACCACACACAGTCAATTGTAAAAATTCTAGAAAAAAAGGGGAAAAATCGAAAAAGTTGTAAAAATCGAGGAACATATAACGTTACCCCACTCTCCCCCTCGCTAGACTCCAGCACCCTAATAACACCTCCTATCCCACACCTACCCAGCTTAAGAAAATTAAGTAAAATTGCAAAAAAATACAAAAAATAATAATAATAATCGAGGAAAAATTATATTGATGTCTCCGACCACCACGTTGGAGACCATTGTACCCAATGACCTTAAAAATAGAGGAAAAATTAAAAAAACATTACTAACATATAACGACTACGACCCCCATGTTGAATGTTGGCAACCTTGACCTTGACTCTAATGATATTTATCCCGTTACCATGACCTTGAATGACCTTGAACCCAAAAAATTGCAAAATTGCCAAAAAATGAAGAAAAGGTAACAAATTTCTTAACAATTATTAATGACGAACGATTCTGTAAATAACATTTAAAGACTTAGATGCAGGAGGTCCGGAGCTCCATAGCAGGTGGAATGATCAGTGTTGAAGTACCCGACACGAAGACCAGCAGACGACTGATACCCCACCACCAAACCTTCCAATTTTTATTCACTGATTACTCGCGTTCGCGTGACCCTCTTCACCCCCACTCCACCGAGGCAACCCATCACATTGCTCGCTCGTGATTAGTTGTCGGTCGCATCATATCTGGTCCTCTGCAGATAATCAATGTAACCAAATGTGCGCCACACCACAGTTCTTCGTCTAATACCAGAGGTGACAAATCACACACTCTTCCTTGATATTTTCAGCATTCAGTCTGGTAAGTTGTTTTTTTTAATATTCATCTCTTCCTTCAAATTATGCAGGGTACTTTAAAGAGTGCTAGTTATTTAATTACATGTACATTTCCTCACCAAAGTAAAAACTCTGCCTAAAATTTCTAATACTAGTTCGAACCAGTGAGATATTGTAGTGTAGATAAAAGTATGAAGTTTTCGTTTAATAGCATGCTTACGAGCAACATCCCGATTTTATCTTTGGTGGCACCATCGTTGACTGCAGCTGGACTGCCTATGTTGCGTCGATGCTATTCGCAAACAGTTTGGGTAAAACCCTCGAAGCTTGGCATGTACGAGTGCAGCTAGGGCGATAAACAGTCTTGTATTTCGTACGCTTCTCAAACATCAATACTGCGATCAATCCCAATCCTCACTATTCCTCTGCGATCCTCACCAGTCAGCACAACACCCGCGATCCTCTGTAATGCTCCTCACCAATCCTCACTAATTCTCTTCACCAATCCTCAGTAATCCTCCTCACCAATCCTCAGTAATCCTCCTCACCAATCCTCACTAATTCTCTTCACCAATCCTCAGTAATCCTCCTCACCAATCCTCAGTTATCCTCCGCAATCCACAGCATTCTTCGCCAATCTTCACCAATCGTCACTCATCCTCAGTAATAATTCTCCGCAATCCTCACCGATATTTCGATCGATCCCAATCCCTCGATCGAAAGTTCGATCATTCCTTCGGTTTGTCGTCTGTTCCCACCCATATGTGTAGAAATTACATTCATTCACCAACTGTTTCCAAATTTGTATACGTTGACTGTATTAATGATTGGTATGCAGTTCACTATCCCTGCATTTTGTATATTATAAATGCTCATTAATTATATGTATGCGGATCTTTACCTTAATAGCTGAGTGTCATAACATCACTTTAAAGTTATGAGGGATAAAACGACACAGAACAAATTATAAATACACAATTATTTTATTTTTAAAATGTTATGCTTATTTTTACAAATTGTAATATCAGAAAAAAACAGTTCATCACATTATGTAATATAAGCCCAGACCTTCAGTTCACTAATTATTGAAGATATCTCGTCAATGTGCTAGAAATCTCCACCTTGTAGCAAAACGATCAAATATTCGAAACTATCAACAATTTCATTAGGGTCTTCAGGAAATATGTAGCCAGTGATTTCAACGTCTTATACCTTTTTCGTGTTGCTCGTTACAGCAAATGTGGTAGAGGGGTGTGTCAGAGCATAGAGAAAATCACTATCGTCTTCAGCGCCATCACTGTCATGTTAATTTTCATCAATGCTGTCTTCATGGTCATCTCCACCACCTGTCTTGTATTTTATATGAAATCTACTTTTATTTGTAGGAGGATTTGTATAGTCATCAGTATTTAGAGCTGATGGTCGTTTATTTTGAAGTTCATCGATTTCACAGGAAAGTCTTGCAAGTGTATATTTTGCACGAACCGACTCTTCAGCACTCATTCCGTCTTTAGCAATAACTGTCTCATTGCAATCGCCTGTGGAATCAGTACCCATCTATGCAGCAAGAGGTATTGATGGCAATTCTTGATGAGGTGCTTCAATATATCTCCTTGCATAAACTGCATGTGTCCATTGTCATAATGTTTCCTCATGAGAAAAGGACTCTTTGTACAGGCGATTCTCTCGTGTCACTGAGCATTTTGGCTTAAGGTGAAAACTCGATTGCAGAATCGACACCGACAACAATCAGGCAGCGATGATGAAGGTCGCGGCTCCATGTTCGTTGAGGTCAAAGGCAGACCATCGTATTCACAATTCATCTTCGTGGTATGGCCAGAGAGCGCTTCCAAATCGATGTTGCCCTCACGGTGTCAGAACGACAACTGCCATTTTTGTATATAAACGCGATTCTTTTTACAGTAAAGAGCCTAGCTTGTGCCCACAGACGACTCCGAGACAACCCATGCACACCATTCGCGATAGTACTGGTCATGGGGATTGGAAAACATGCAGATATCGAAAAAACTCACATTTATTTTTAAAAAAGTTAAGACAAGTGAAATAGGTTTTCTCCGAGTATTGCCGTGTTTTATATTTACAAAATATGACGTTCTTCTCTTCGTCCCATTTTCACTTACCTTAATTTTCTGTCTTCTTTGCCAGCACAGAACGGGTGTCCCGAATCCGCCGGTGAGTCGTTGGAACATTTGGTGACCGGGATAACGACGTTGCAGAAACCTCTCTGCGTACAGCCGTGCTGCTGATCTATCGTTGCAATCAGCAGCGCCATACACTGAATGCATATCGGCGAGCTCTAGCGAAGTTTACTGTTCCATTTAGCCTACCAGAACACACTGACATGCGCACATTGCCAGCCATGTACAACATATGGTTATCGATAGCAGGCTCGCAAATGGTCATATTGAACGTACCGTATGATCATAGTTTGTCTGCAAACACACCACCCAAAGGCTTAGTAATCAGGCTGGTCGACGTAAATCGCACAGGCAGCATAGCTGCAAGGCGATTGGTAAATGCTGTCATTTTGCAATATTGTCACTCGGTGCATGTACAAATGAAATTATGTACAGGGTCTAAATACCGACTCAATACCAGTGAACTGGATTGGTTAACTTTGTACTACGCCATTGCGGTAGCTTAAGTAACACAGGTTGCGTAGCTGCAAGGCGTTTTAACTCAACCTTTGAAGAAATAAAAAAGTTTTTCAAAGAGACTCGGTGGTCTTTGAGCGTTGCACCAACCTATTTGTTTAATCTGAACACAGTAGATATTAAACTGTGAAAAAATATTGATTAACATGCATGGTTACACATTTTCGAACATTAAAACTGATGCTACGCCCAATTTTACTAATGGTAGAGGGATGGTATTACAGAAAAAGCACCTTCGTTCACATACGTGCTATAACAAAATATTTTGTTTGATAAAGCGTAGTTTCTCATCTATGTTCATAAAAGGATTCCCAACTATCTTACATTAAGAATGCGTACCTCCCTCGATAATAACTTTAGGTTATAAGTCGTATTACGTTTTTATTCCCATTTTGCATAATGAATCGCCTCTCGACGTTTGTACCATTTGGTCTTAAACAACCTGCGGATGTAAAACCTTGTAAAACCTAATGCTGCTGCAAGAAAAATCAGTCTGTATTTATCACTAAACTTGCGTCTAAGGGGGAACTGAGACTATTCTTAAGTGAATGAGTGAAGAGATTTGGATGTCTCTTAACAGCGAGGTTTTGAGAGCCGATGAGGATGATTGAGGTGGGTATGGAGCAGCATAGGAATGAAAAGATGGGGAAAAAGTGAGATATCCGAGAAAACACACTGACCAGCACCATCGTCCGGCACGATTCCCACATGCGAAAATCCAGGAGTGACCCGGCCGGGTATTGAACTCGGTTTGCCGTAGCGGGAGGAGAGCAGGCTAACCGCTCAGCCACCGCGGCCCCTGTACAAAGAGAATCGCCGATGACCACCTATAAAGTAAAGCTGTCTCCCTCAGGCATTTTTTCTTTTACAGTTATAAATAGTAATAGTTACAGAAAAGTTACGTAAACATAAAATAACATGTGAAGACCTCATTCCGCAAAACTTTCCTAAGATACATTTTAAAAAGTAAATTGTGACAAATCATGTTTTTTAATTGAAAATTTAAATTAAGCCATTAATACAATAATTTTAATCGCTGCTGAGTTATTTTACTTAAATTTTCGTTAATCTTAACAAAAATATTTTTTAAGTAAAAAAAAAAAATATATATATATATAAAGGACATAAGATATCGGACGAAATTTGTGAAAACCAAATTTAAATTTGGAAGCTAACTTTTTAAAATTTAGTAGTGATAACTATAAATTAAAGTACATAGATAGTTACTTCGCATATCACGATTATCCTGAAACCTAAACCATGCTTTTTAAAGATATTTAAACCCAAAACAGAAACAATATTCCGGTCACTAGGGTGTGCCTGGGCACACCTCGTGCGTATGCCTGGACTAAAGATGGGGTTGGTCTGATTGTCGTCTTCTCTACATGTCCCCAACGTTGGCTCAAGAAATACCTACTAAACCACTTTCAAATTCAAATTCACATCTTTCAACAATGACGCGAGGTTTATTTACATTTTGTTTCATAGTCTATTCGTAGTGTCTTCACATTATTCGACTCAAACCTTTGAAAAATCACCCCATGTATTCTGTGCTTGTTTGTTTCCAAAATATGCCGTGTATCATAAGCGTGTTATGCTTCTGTCAAAACATAAAAGTATCTTATTTTTTGGTTAACTTAAATATTTACTTGTATTTTATCTACAAATTATACAATTAAATTTTAAATTAGCGAGGGCCGCGGTAGTGTAGTGGCTAGACTACTCTCCTTCCAACAAAATGAACCGGGCTTAATTCCCTGCGAGGTCGCACCCGAATTTTCGCTTGTTGGAATCGTGCCAGACGATGTCGCTGGTTGACGGGTTTTCTCGGGTATCTCCCGTTTGCCCCGCCCTTGCATTCCGGCTGTGCTCCATACTTATCTAGCTTCGCCCTCACCAGCTATCAAGACTTAAATGTTGAGAGCCGTCCAAATCTCTTCTCCCACTCACTTTAAATTAGTATGAATAAACATAGAGAGAATATCCAGTAAGAAATAGTTCTCATGCAAAATATTATTCCCATGCATTTACGGCGGGAAAACATCTTTCGGGATTTAGTCGTAATAGTATTTGCGTTTCAACTCAGTCAAAAGTAGTGTACTCACATATCAAAGCTTTTATTTTAATAAACAGGGTGCTGAACATTAGCTGAAGGCACTTACATATGATTAAAAGCTGTTTAACATTGTGATACGAAGATGATTATCGCCCGCATTGCATGCGCACTCTATGCGAGGTACACTCAGTAGCTTCACTTCTGTATTTCTAATATTCTGTGACTGCAGGTTAGATAATAACGCGAGATGTCTGTTTGCAGGCGACTTGTGAACGAGGCTACTGAGACTGGTCTGATGGTCGCTGTGAGGTGTATGGCGCCAGACTGTGGCACTCTTTCAGCCATTTTCAGTCACCAACAAATCTGGTTTACGCTGAAAAACTGTGCTTCACTCAGGGTTCTAGCTTAGCGGTGGCTGGGTTATATTTTGTGACTTCCCTGAAAGACGAACGGTTAGGGGCAATGAAATTTCGCGGAAAATTTTCAAGACAAGTTATATTTCAAAACACTGTAGGGTCCTTTACGTATCGTCAATGGCTAAATTACCTTTTGACATGTGTTAAATATCTGTACATGAATCACGTAGGAGCTGTGCCGACGTTGCCGAATTCTGAGTGGCCCATTCAAATATGAAAAAGCCTCTTCAGGTAGACAGCAACCAATGACAATAGACAAACTGCCGCTGGGTGCTTACAGTGTTGAAGTCTACCGTCTACTCATATTTTTTTTCGCGAAAAATCACTTGTTCTACGCATGTTTGTCTGCTACCAGTTCATGCACATCCGCGGCAAAGAAAGCTCCTTCTATAACACAGCTCGCCTAATAAAACCGTTGTAACTTTGAAAACACGCCGTTGCACGCGCCTTCATGTTGTTATGCATGGCCAAACTCCCCAGCACTCGCCTCTCCCCCAGGTGGACCCAGCCGCCGCTATATCGTCAGTGCGGTGAATAGAATGATTGCAAGCTGACTGACGTCACTGCCCCATCCTTCTGGAAGAGTCTATGACTTGAGGGCATGCCCGAGAAACTTCCAGCTAACGCCTTTTTTTCGGCGAGTCACCAGGTGTGAAGGAAGTTCGGGGTCAGGGCACCTACGATATAAACACGACAGCATACAGCTGGGTAGGCAGTCTGTGGTAGCCATCTGGCGAACTGCGGCAAGTCGCGAACGAAGATGTGGTCATTGAGGGACGTTTAAGAACTGTACCAGTGGCGTGTGCGGCGGCTAAGAACGAGAGTGCACGAACGCTGCGTTGGGCGAGGTACAGACCATTCGTGGTCTCCTCCAACTTTTCTGAAGCCCTGCTAAAGTTCTATTTCCAGGATATCCCTCCGCCTCATGCCTAAAAAGCTTAATCAGGTCTAGAAAATTACACCAAAGGGACAACGCACCGCATTCGTGCGCACTCGGTGTAATTATATTTTGCTTCAAAAGTATTTATTACTAGGCATTACTGACACGCCTATTTTCCTTCTGTTTTATTCGTATTAATTATAAATGAAATATATATTATTCACAGATAAAATAAAAGCGAAAGTCTAACTTAATTAAAATTAAGACATTTTTATACTTAGAGAAGTATAAAACGCTTGTGATACATTAAATATTTTGGAAACATCCAAACACGCCATACATAATGTGATTTTTCAAAGGTCTGATTAAAAAAAGTGTGAAGATACCGCGAATAGGCTATATCCGACAAGTGTGTATAAGAGCGTCCAGGGCGCTCCAGAACAGTCCGGACAGGAATAACTGGTTGTAACTGAACCGCAATAAGATGGAATTGAGTGGGCGAGCGATACAGACGTGATTGTACATACTGGAACTGCAACGTATCAAATGTATAATCGTTAAAAGTAATTCAACAGCTGTTAATTAACGGTTTAAAGAGACTATTTTTATCTGCTTGATTGTGTTAATTTCTGAGAAGTGACAGAAGATTATGTAAATATTGGCTTCAAATAGCAAGTTATGGCCATTATTGTCGGAATATTAAGTATAGAGCATTTTTGGATAGTTTATTAAAAATTTAGGAAATCATTGTCATCCTTTTTATTAAAATACGAGTTCCATTTCTTAGAAAACCTGGCTACGCCCAGACAATATCATTTTACCGTATTGACTCGGGAATTAGGACAAGTAATTTCATGTCTGAACATTTTACCATATTTTATTTACATATCGGTTACAGCCGAAATCGGCTTGACTTAAGCCGTGTCTCCATTTAAATAGATTTCTCTGCAGAGAGCACTCTTTTGCACTGCCAGAAGAAAGGACTCTTTCATACGTTCTTGATTTTGAACAGCGCTCTATCTTTCTGTTAAACGAACAAAGCAGATGATGAAAGCATTCAAACGTTTTTAACGATAATTATAAAATATGCGAACGTACGCGTGGCCAATTGAAATAATACCACCCTATGACGTGTTTCAAACGTTAAAACCCTTTTTTCAGATTAAATTAATTTACCGCCAAATGGTCTTAGCAAATGAAATAAACACTCATTATTGCCAAACCTGTAGCATATTATCTCAAATTAAAAAAACGTGCTCTTTAAATAGGGCACTTTTATTGGAATATTAGTTCTTACAAAATTCAATCCATCCATCATATGAAATAATCTCAACTTAAAGTTGTGGAAGAGCATTGCGGATGCCAGAAATCCCGAGAGAGAGCAGTCATTATATTACTTGGTGCTCTCGCTTCTTCGCACTCCCTTCGACAAAGTAAAAAGAACAGAGACTGTTCTATGCGATGCAATCCGAAAGAGCGGCAGTACGAGAAAGCGCTCTCTGGGCCAGTTGAGACATGCGGTTTTTTAAACACAAATCACAAATTATACCTAGAACTGGCAACATATTCGTGTTTGTTTGTAAAATATTCCAGTGTCATGTAATGGACACATGTAACCAGTGTCATGTGATGGACACATGTAACCAGTGCCATGTGATGGACACCAGTGACCAGGCTCATGGCAGTGGAAGGACACTGTGGTACGGAAGAAGATACTGAAAGTGGTTTTCGAATGTGCTCAGTTGACGGCGAGCCAGCCAAATATCCGACCAACGCTCTGCCACAGTAGCGCCACGCGATGTCTCATAAAACTGACCAGAAACCGCTGTCTGTATCGCAGAACTCGTTACCAACATGGCAGAAGTTCATTAGCCAGTCGAGATGCCCAGAGACGCTGACCAGAATATGAATATCAATAGAGGGTTGGGTGTCTTGGCTTCCGAGATGGAGCCGCGTCTTGGTTCCTTCAGCCGACGTCTCGGCGTATCTTGCAGCAAGCGTCTTCAGGGGTCTCGAACAGGATTCTTGATCCAGACCCCCTGAAGATCCCTGCTGCAAGTTACGGCGATATGTCGGTTGAATAAAACAAGACGCGGCTCCAGCCCGAAGCCAAGACAACCAGCCTGACTATGACCACGAAATCCTGCAATCTTCTATCAGTAGGGGAAGTTCAGTAAGTATAATGTAGTGATGTAACACAATGTATCGGGCAAGGTTCCTTCAACAACATGAAGCCGATATTCTCCTGGCAAAATTTATATTTTTTCGCGGTCATATCTTAACTTACAGGGAGGAGTCAGAAGTCCAATATAGGGATGAAACCTAAGTGATCTCGGTGCTGGGTCTCACACGCCTAGGCACGCAGAAAAATTCTAATTACAGGGTAGTTGCTGGGATTGGGCAAAAATGGCCACGATCAGGGTCATTGGTTGGCTTCCGTAACAAATAGGTGTCCTATGTTAAGAAAGGAGGAGGGATGGAAACCGGCATAGACACCGTTAAAACTCCTCGATGGTAAATAATTACAATATTATATGAAATTTTTAAAGTAGAATACAATAAAAGTTATACTTTAAATTGAGGATGGATAAGGACACCGTTATTACAAAGTGCAGTAAAAAGCTAGAAGAGATGATTGGTTGGTAGGTCCTCTAGTACAATTAAATCAACGAATAGAAAAGAAAATACGTGCCTTTTTTTTTTTTACAAAGAACCTGTTTGGATGTTGATAAGCCGTAGGGAAGGAGATCAGTGTACTGACACCTGCGTAAAGAGTTTCGCGGTCATGCCTATGAATGTTGCACAGGATGCAGAAGCCAATCACACAGAATGGCAGTTGCCGCAGCCCCGTGAAAACCTTGAGCGAACGACTATACACACTGACTTCATATGCACAGCTATATAAAGAATACTGAAGAATACAGAATAGAAAAAGGAACAAGTCCAGCTGCACACGCCAGAAAAATGGCGTTACTACAGCAATATGTCGTAAAGTTGTTCGCCAATCAGCACCTCGTAACTTACTTGCCAGCAGGCAGCCTACCCATTATGGTACGCAGTAGTTAATTACACACAAGGCTTTGTTCGTTCATTCTTTGAAAGGGCACGCCAACATAAAAGGAACCGCCGCGTCATTCCACTTCTGTAGACTTGCCCGTTCTATGGCGCAATTTGCGGCCTGGTGGAAGAGGTTGCGGCGGGCGCCGCNCGAGATGGCAGCACGGGCGTGGTCGCCAGCAGTGACCCTGGCGGCGCGCGTGGGAACTACCAGCGCCGGCTGAAGGACAGCTGCCTACAGAAATAACACTGGGGCGGGCGGTAGCGGAGCGGCTCGTGTTTCAAGTGGCGAGCTGCGAGCCGCGGTGACTAATGTCGTAGCTATTTGCAACTGCCACCACTCACACTACGCTTCTGTCAACTACACTCCCTTCCTGCACGCAAGCCACTGCTGCTAGGCACACGCATACCACCGCCACGCACGATACAGTATTTTGTAATGTATTTGTAATCTATACAGACGTTAGGAGCGGGTGGCATTTCACTTAAGGAGGGGCCGCAACATGACGATACAGTCACGTTTATTTCAGGCGCTAATGCATTGTTCTTCACAGGGCCGGAATTATGCCTGGGCAATCTAGGGAGTTGCCTAGAGTGGTGGTTTTGCAATGGCCATAAGGCTGCGGGCATAAACGAGGGCGAGGAGGTGCTTCGCCGGTTTCGCACAATACATGTGTATTAATATTTACAACCAGGAAAACTTGCATTTAAAATTTAATTGCACTTCACGTTTCGTATTTTGTGAATTTAAAAAAAATGGACAAAACGAACGAATAAAATCGCAGAGTAAGAGAAGAGAACTTCAAAAACACAAATGGCCATGCGAAACAAACAAAAATAGTTGAACAATATACACTTACTAACATTAATAAAGAAGATGATATGTTGATATAATTAACCCAATCTATGAAACTAAAAAAAATATTATGGTGAAATGAAAATTGAAGTTATTGGAGTAGGTAATACCAGTACTTCCTGCAGGGAATCACACACTGACCTTCACCAGAAACAAACAGGCAGCTTAGAAACTGACTACTAGAGCACAGCGGCGACGTTAAAAACTTGAGAACGGTGTCTGGATATAGCTCGGGATGTGTCAGTTTTATTTAATTTTCCCTTAAAGGACCCTGTTTCCATTTGCTATTCGCGCGTGCAGCGATCGTGACACAGCGGCACAAGCGATTCTGAGCAGCGCGAGACCTCGAGGAAGAGCGCTCACTTTCCATCAGCCAGCGGATCACAATGGACGCTGTGGCGTTCACTTACCCGCGAGACAGGGCGACTGCTGTCCGCTACGGAACCTTTCACATTCCCAAAGAAACTTCAGGCAGCTGTTGAAGAGCTGCCAACTCAACTACGATGGCAATCACATGGGACCCAACCTTGGAAACACCAGCTTCCTGGTCCTGTCTGAGAAACACCACGGTCAGGAGGAAGCTGCACATGACCTGGGTTCTTATTCTCTGATGTTAGCTTGCCAAGGTATAATCACTGAATCTTTATAATAACGATAATTACTGACACTCTCTTTATGTGGTACGTTGTAAGGTATCCCTTTTTTAATGGGTTTTTGACAGCGCCTAGTTTTCACAACGCAGTTTACTCTGTTCTTAAATCTAACATCTGANTCCCTTTTTTAATGGGTTTTTGACAGCGCCTAGTTTTCACAACGCAGTTTACTCTGTTCTTAAATCTAACATCTGATTACTGATTTATAATTCATTAGATTGCGACAGAACGTTTGCTACTATATATTATGTTAATTTAGCAGTTTATCAATTATAAATTGCACTTGTTTCATATTACGTTTACAGACAACCAAATAAGTTTAAATAATTTTATTTAACACTTTTTACAGAAGGACACAGATCATCCTGAGCATCACAAAACAGCAGGAATAAGCCCATAGGAGAATTTGTCTTGGTTACATTAGATGTTATTCCTACAGAAAAATATTCACTAATTAATCTACCCGGGACGCCTCATTTTTACACAAATATTATATAATCTAATGTCACCCCTTCAGCTGCATTTTACTACGCATGCTTGTCTCTCGAGTATGTGTGATTGGAGCAACGTGAATAGGGCATATATTGGTTCGTCTAAACACACGGTAGTTGTTTGTTAAAATTGTCTTCAAAAATTGCATTTCAAAGAGAGCGTATCCTTGAGATCTTCGTAGAATATTTACTCTAGCTGCCTGGATTCTCTGACTAGAGCCACCGTAGATTAAGTTCAATGCATAATATTTGATACTGCCACTGTATTATAAAACCTTATAGGCGTGTCTTATCGTGTTTATGTTATTGCGTTTTTATGGGTAGTTCCACAAGTGTTTCNACGTTTTTATGGGTAGTTCCACAAGTGTTTCTAAATTTGATAGCCTCTGGGCCAGTTAACCTTAAACCTTAATGGCTGTGGAGTTAGTTACTACGATGGTGATCGCCAGCGTCTGTATGGAACACCACTCGGAGTCCCTCGCGAGAGACCACAGAGAGACATGCCCTCCAAGGAACAAGACATTGCCTCNTCCCTTTTTTAATGGGTTTTTGACAGCGCCTAGTTTTCACAACGCAGTTTACTCTGTTCTTAAATCTAACATCTGGTTACTGATTTATAATTCATTAGATTGCGACAGAACGTTTGCTACTATATATTATGTTAATATAGCAGTTTATCAATTATAAATTGCACTTGTTTCATATTACGTTTACAGACAACCAAATAAGTTTAAATAATTTTATTTAACACTTTTTACAGAAGGACACAGATCATCCTGAGCATCACAAAACAGCAGGAATAAGCCCATAGGAGAATTTGTCTTGGTTACATTAGATGTTATTCCTACAGAAAAATATTCACTAATTAATCTACCCGGGACGCCTCATTTTTACACAAATATTATATAATTTAATGTCACCCTTTCAGCTGCATTTTACTACGCATGCTTGTCTCTCGAGTATGTGTGATTGGAGCAGCGTGAATAGGGCATATATTGGTTCGTCTAAACACACGGTAGTTGTTTGTTAAAATTGTCTTCAAAAATTGCATTTCAAAGAGAGCGTATCCTTGAGATCTTCGTAGAATATTTACTCTAGCTGCCTGGATTCTCTGACTAGAGCCACCGTAGATTAAGTTCAATGCATAATATTTGATACTGCCACTGTATTATAAAACCTTATAGGCGTGTCTTATCGTGTTTATGTTATTGCGTTTTTATGGGTAGTTCCACAAGTGTTTCTAAATTTGATAGCCTCTGGGCCAGTTAACCTTAAACCTTAATGGCTGTGGAGTTAGTTACTACGATGGTGATCGCCAGCGTGTGTATGGAACACCACTCGGAGTCCCTCGCGAGAGACCACAGAGAGACATGCCCTCCAAGGAACAAGACATTGCCTCCGCATGTCGACACTCGCGCTGTGGCGGACAGTGGAACGCATACAAGCTCATTGTATTGCATTTCTGCCAAAGATCGTCCAGCCTGTGGACATACCATGCAAAGTCATTTCCCTCAAACAATATATACAAATTCCCAAAGGTTTTGCGTTTTCGCATGTCAGAATCACAAATTTCATGTTTTTTTTTAAACATTATCTGGCCGAAATAAAATAATTCATAAATTGAAAATTGTCTAAAATACGCACAGGAAGATACTAATCAGCTTAGAGGTATACAATGCAATTTTCTAACATTTGATAAATATTTTCATACCTTTCAATTTGAGGCGCCCTCAGGTTATTTTACAAAACGTTCGTCAAGCATAATTCAGAATAAATAAATACTAAGTACATATACATTCAGTCTCCCCTTGTCTGACTTCTGTGTCTAGGTTTGGTTTGTTTCATTTGCGTGTTCCAAAAGTATAAAATTGTGCTTTTATTTCTTTTTTATTTATTTGTAATTTGAGTGCGCTCGAACAGTGAAAATGTATTTTAATATGCGATTACGAAAATAACGTTAAAACGTACTTATTTATATGAAACACTGACATCACGTGCAACGTCTAAAAGACAAGCGGTGTTAGCCACAAATACAACGTAATGATATTTTTGTCTTCCGGAACTTTTTTGGTCACTGAATTTTGGGACCCGTGTTGTAAACAATTATTTTACAGTTTACTTTAAATTAATCGACATATTCTATTTGCGATGCCGTTTTACAAATCCCACTTGGCCTGTACGTCCCCTTTCAGAGGAATAGGGACGATCGCAGACATGTCGTGCAGAGTACACGCAACGGCGTATTTATTTTACCAGCGTCAACACTGACCGTAAACTGCAACCCGCATCACAGGCCTGCACAGCGGGAAGTATGTCCTTCAGGAGCACCCCCTCTTCTGATAAAGTAAGTGTTGTTTTCTGCGTGACGATACGCATTCCGGAAAAACTTCCTTGCATCTTACCGCACTTTTAAGAGTAAACGGACCCGAAATGTTGTTGTTCGCCTTAGGAAGCACAGCGATACGGGTGACTACAAAGCGCGCGCCCAGCATCCCANAGCGATACGGGTGACTACAAAGCGCGCGCCCAGCATCCCATCACCCCTACGCGCAAAGCGCTGACCCCGCGTGCAGCCCTTCCTTCGTTACGCTTTCCTGTGCAAATGAGATCTGCAACAGTGAGATATCATTACACGCTATGAAAGCACGGAGCTTTAACTACGACTGTTCCGTTTTACGTTTCTCCTACCTCTCAACCCTTTCAGTCAAAAATTAAATATATTTTTAGGCGTTGGAACAAACAAATAATTTGTTCGGAACCGTACTGATATCTAGGCGACGCTTTGTCTTACATCGGGACCAATATAAATCTATCTGTGCTTCATGTTACTGGCAGCAGTGGCTTATGAGGCAACGGAACATAGTCTCAGAAGAAAATTATGTTGCCCACACGTAGAGAACCTTTGTCATTGGACGGTATGTTCCGCTGTGTACAGTGCAGGCCATTGAAGCCACCTCATATGCAACGTCTCAGACAGAGGACACTGTGACTGAAAGGGTTAAGGAAACTGCGCAGGCAAGTTTTAAAAATGCGATTGGTTTACTGATGTTACGAATTTTTTCCTCTTGTATGTAATACACGTGATAAAGTAAAAACGAAACTGTACGGCCTTAGATAATTCATTTTCTATTTTTTTCTGGCAGAAAGTCGTATATATAAGATATTTATTTCTTGAGATAAACGTAAAACGTGCAAACGACTAATCTACAGAAGATATGGCCGGAATACTAACTCTTTAAGTATTTCAACACAGTGCCCGCATGCCGTACGAGCTGAAACCACCCGTCTAAGTAGAAAAGGGGGGAGTTAACAGTGCCTCACTCGTCAACGTATTGCACAAAAAATATTTACTCCTCACACTGCACGTAGCCTCGTTGTTTCGTTTGATGAAGGAATTGAGAGTTTTCTTAATAAATATAAAAGCAGTAGCTACTACTGAAAGAAAATTATTTCCGTTTAAAATAAATTTATATTGGTGACAAGTAGTCTACTCGTTACAGTACATTTGGCCATCAGTAATAATTTTCATTACAAGGTTATCTACAAATGTATATAATGCATGGGCCAGCCTGGCGGAGGTCTAAGAACGTACTTTCTTTACTGACTGGAATATTTCGTTGATGTGTTGGTACACACTGGCACAAAAAAAACAGCCCGTCCACCGCCGTACCTGTCAGCTTTGTGTTGTAGAACAAGGCCTTGCAGGACGACGTGTAAANCAGCACGGAACAAAGGCGAGACAGACCTTCATTCCAATTACGTGGCGACGTAACGAGAAATTCTGTCCATCAAATATTTCTCGTTCAGGTCAGTATAAACTGTGCCACCAACTGTACAGCCCGATAGACACGGGCGTCAGGCAACGAACATAAAAACTTAATCGCCCATCTGGCTCACGCCATACATCGTCACATGCGGCGTCGTGAAACTGCCGGCCTAACTGCCGTGCTGCGCGATCAGCTGTTCCTTTCCTGGGCGCTCGAAGTAGACTCTCGTGGCCCGGCGCGCAACGCCGTCAAACACCGGACAAGCACGCGAAAAGCCNCGCCCATCTGGCTCACGCCATACATCGTCACATGCGGCGTCGTGAAACTGCCGGCCTAACTGCCGTGCTGCGCGATCAGCTGTTCCTTTCCTGGGCGCTCGAAGTAGACTCTCGTGGCCCGGCGCGCAACGCCGTCAAACACCGGACAAGCACGCGAAAAGCCCCGCCACCTAGCGGCTAACCAAAGAAACACGACTATCTAAAAACTACGGTTATAAAATAATTTAAATATGTATAAATATGTATATATGAATCCCAAAAATACCAATGAAATTATAATGTTCCAGCCGGTTGGAAATTAATACCATCATAATATTGATTGATTTAAAGTATATGCATCATAGCGCCGTTGGCACAACAGGACTACCAAACTTAGCATTTCCAAACTTAAAGTTACTGAAATGTCACTGGCCACATACCTGAGACGATAAAATTGTCTCAGAGCATTCATTAATGCATATTACTTGGCTTTTAAAATCTCATACCTACACGCAGTCAGTTTTATAAACTATTATAAATAAGGGGTCTAAGATACAATATCTGAATCCTAAAAATTATTGCACACAGCTCGACTGCAAAATTACGTAAATGAGATAGGTAAATTTATAACGACTTTATATTCGTTTCGGTTAAAGATGTAAGTGAAAATGGCCACGCCCTTGAACGCAGTAGGTTGTTAACAAACCAATCACTGACACACCTGACGAGCTCTCCGGGATCAAGAAAAAAGAAGAGACAGTGAAAGCAATACGCAACGGCCAATAAAAGAATCAATTTTTCACACACACACATACATTTTTCGCACCTACATAATTTGAGTCTTGAAGTAGTTAAGAGAAGATATCCAGTCCACTGGCCCACTGCGACATCACCACCACACCGTCTTATAAAGCCTCGAGTGAAGTGGATACATATTCATAACATACACGACTTTTAGGCGTTTTTTTTCTGTGAAAAACAAAATACATCACTGATCGATCGAGTGCAGCATCAATGATGGTAAACTATTAATGGAAGCATTTTCTGGAGTTTTTAAATTTTTTTTACGAGTTCACGGGTTCCAAAATGACGGCGGTCCCGTACTGAGAGAAAAGGTTTTCTGTGATCAACTGTTTTTTATGATAATGATACAGCAACCTTATTCTGTCTCCTCTCTCCCACACACAGTTCTCGTCTTTGTCTTCATAGACAGTCGAGTATTGATAGATTTGATTTCCGGCAGATATTAGTGGGCCAGCCACATACCTTAGCATACTATCTACGTGATTACAGGGTCACAAAAATCATTCGTGTTATCCAAACAAAAAAAAACAGTTTTCTTAATCGAAAAAAAAACATATTTCCTACACGATAGCATATTTGTATCCTCAATTTTTCATATTTTAAAATTAATATTTTTAAATAAACACTAGGATTATTCATTAACATACTACGTGTTCGAAATAACAAATACATTGACAAATATATATACGTCAACATGTTTACCGCACATTATTTCTTTAATACGGGAATTTATTTTCTACCAAATGTTATAATGACATTTGAGTAAATTTTTGTTTTAGTTACTTCAGTTAAAACATCTGTTTTGATACACATATTTTTTAAAATAAAAGTAGCTCTTCAAATACTCCTGACATGTCTTCTAAGGAAAAATTCAAGAACCACTCAGGCTTTAGCTGTTCAGGTTAATCAAGCACATTTGTAATGAAATATTTCATAACAATCTCTGAAATTACTGCGTGTATTTTCATCAGACACCAGCCACCTTACCATATCTGCAGTAACGTTTGCAGTGAGTTTGGAAAAAATGGTTATAATTTGTAACGTTTGTTACCAAATGCACTACTTAAGTTGGCGGCTACTGAATTCAGATTTATTTACACACGTTTAAGGAAGTTTGTTACACCGTTAATGTTTCACTTGACCATAGCATGAACACGGTTTCGGAATAAGGCAGTGTTAATTTCTGCACGTGGTTATATAACGTCTTAAATAATCGTCAATGAACATGGACAAAATATAGCATTGTGATGTGTACACTGAAAAAAATGGCTTTATTNACGTCTTAAATAATCGTCAATGAACATGGACAAAATATAGCATTGTGATGTGTACACTGAAAAAAATGGCTTTATTGAATAAAACAAAGTTTGTTTGGCCCAACAAAATTAACTGTTTTATAAGGGCAATTAAATATTTTGTTGTTGAAACCAAATTATCTTGGTTATTATTATTACGTGTTTGCCCTAAACGGTAATATTTGGTTGGCAAGCTTTGTTTGACTCTACGTACAGTAAACAGTTTCTGTTATTATAGAAATAGTGAAAGGCTGAAAGTGATTCCAAAGTAGCATCGATAAATGCACTTACAAACACTTTTACTATCCTATTTGTCACAAAAATTACAAACAAACTCTAACTGCATTCTCGAATGAGCGCTATCAAACGCATGTCCATGCAAATATACAAGTTGTCCTAAAAGAAAATAGTAATAATAATATGAGCGCTGCTAAAAGGATGTGTACGTAATCGCCCTCCGATTGTGGGGTCTTACTACGGCGGATGTAGTTTACATACATGCAGGCGATGCAGACGTATGCCGCAGCAAGGTGCCAGCCAGTCCGGTTGTGTTTGCACAGAATGGCGAATGTGCTGTATCGCCTAAATCCCATCGGTTTTTACCCATGGGGGCATGTGAAAACGCTGATTTACAGCACCCCTGTTACCACTCTAGAAATCCTACTGCAAAGTATTGTGGACGCATTCAAACATATTCACCACGGCCCAGGTGTATCATCGGTTGAAAGACGTCTGCCGGGCTGTATTGACGCCCATGATGCACATATCACACTCTCTAGGCAGTGTACCTGGCATGTATACTCCGTCCACCATAGCAAGGTTTCTTAGCTTTGGAGGGCGATTGCGTGAAAGGTAGGTAGGTTGGGCTTTACGTCTCGTCGATATCGAGGTCATTAGAGACGGAGCCAGTTGCTCAAGGAAAAAGGATTGGGGAAGGAATGGAAGGAATCGGCCATGTCCTTTGTTAAGGACCCATCCCAGGATTCGCTTGGAGTGATTTCGGGAAACCATGAAAAACTGAAACCGGGATGGCCGGGCCGGGAAGCGAACCCGGGTCCTCCCGACTGCAACTCCAGTGAGTTACCACTGCGACACCGCGCTCGGTATTACTCGAAATGGAAGCTGAATCACCGATATGTTTATTAACATTTTTCCACTTCGCATATTACGTGCTATCAATCCTTTCAGCAGCGCCAATATTTTATTTCTAACAATCTGTATAAAATTGAATGAAATAAGTATTTAGTTGAGAGTCTAATTGTTTTTTTGGCCCAACACAAGGTTTGGTTTCTTCAATCGTGTATTCTGTTATNAAGTATTTAGTTGAGAGTCTAATTGTTTTTTTGGCCCAACACAAGGTTTGGTTTCTTCAATCGTGTATTCTGTTATACTAAACAAAACCAATTTTGTAGCTTTCCAAGTTATGTTCACTCAACAAAATGTATTAATAAAAAAAGCTACAGGAGACAGATATGTAGGAAGCATAATCTCTATTAGTGGGTAGAGAAACTACTATTAGATATGGGGTGGAATAACACCAAGGCGCTCACACTCCAGCCTGTATACTCCTCGGCACTCCCACCAACTCAGCAACGCATCAAACACATGCAAGCTCCGCCTAATCAGCGAACNCTGTATACCCCTCGGCGCTCCCACCAACTCAGCAACGCATCAAACCCATGCAAGCTCCGCCTAATCAGGGAGCCTCGAGAACACTCTGCTAAACATAACATCACATTCCATCATCGATAGCAAATCACGATCTATTACGGGGATGGCGTAAGGAACAGCCAATAACATTCAAATGAACCAGGACGTTTCGTGTCAGCAAAACGAAACGCCTAGGCTTCTTCAGGCAGCAATTTGCACACCAGCTCAGTTTGGCAAGTAGCAGAGCATTCAGGCGAAGCACCATCTTATTCGCATTTCTTCGTTTAGTAACACAGGAGCCAAGGCGTTAATTCATACTTCTCGTAGCGCAGTTCATAGGCTTTGAACGCAAGAAACGCATAAACAAGTATGGCAGACAGAGGTTTTATTACGTCTAAGAACAAGTAAATCGGAATTATTGGAGACAGAGAAAAACAACACGTGTGTCGAGAACACTCCGTCTCGAGGAAACCACTTACGAGAGGCTCCCCCAATCACGTCCAACCAAGTCGTGGGGTAAAATGTGTCCTCACTACTGCAGAAGCCAATAGACAAGTGGCGCCGTCTCTAATAGAATAGGACGGTGGATTTAAGTGGGCTGCCGGAAAATTACACTAATTTTGTAGGTCCTTAGTTATTACGCTAAGCTACGACTTTATCACGAAATCAAAGCATAATATTTACTCCCATCTGTAAAAATGGTTCGGTATTGTGTAATAACACAAAAAGATTTTCTTCTTTAAATGTAAACATGTTTGTTTATCATCCGTAATGAATATTCGAGTGCTAACCACTTAAAGTACATACAATTTTTTCATTTCACATGTTGCAAAAGAGGAAATATTTGGTGTGAAAAGTACTCACAAATTTCTTACAATAACTGACACTTTGTAACCTATGGAAAGGGTTTTAGTAGATCCGTGGTATAGAAAGCAACCAGTTGTAAAATAACTGGAAATACTAAATATAATTCATAATGCTATTATTACTTAATTTTAATACCATTTTTTGTTTATCTTAATTGTATTAAAATTAAGTAATTTTAAATGTTAAGAGTTCTATATTTTAATTATTGATTTAAAGATGTTAGTTTGATTCTGACTATTATATTAGTTTTAAGTAATATATGCAAGTACGTTTTTGCTTTGCTTATTTGATCATTTGATCCGCCAGCAGCAGCCGATATCATTGCCCAGACAAAGGCGCTGTTTGTATTGGCACTAGCTACTGGACTTGTACAGTCCTGGACAAGATTTTACCGGTCCCGCAACATGTCAGATGTGAACGAGTATACTCGAGTTAATTTGTTGAGAAGTTAATTCGCATGGCAGAATTTCGAACACAACGGCAAACTTCATTATCTCCATAAAATACTGTTATGACGAAAACAGTATTTGCTGTAGATGTTTATCGTCGCTTAATGGCACGCTATCTATAAACTCGTCAGATTTTATTTAAGAGCGAGAGTCATCATTAGGAAGCGCTTTAGAATATTGGTTATATGTATATATTTCGCCGAAGTTTTTCGGTGTTAAAGGAACATTCTGTATTTTGCAGGAAAATGAATGTGATGTACTTACTGTAAACCTCGTCCGATAACCTTAGTATTATGGCCAGTTTCTCTCCGGAGAAGGAAGAAATATATACAATTATATGCTGGTCACTTTAAATTGAGCACTTTTGAGGCCCCAGATACATTTTGCTTTCAGCCATTTTTTTAAATCCTTTATCCACCATTTAAAATAAATTTTAGGATGTAAGTAATAACACAGTGTATATATTCGACCGCACTCAGAAGTTAACGCATAAAGCTTAAATAAAATATATTTATTGAGTATTATTCGAAATGAGAGGGATTTGAAAAGTGCTAACTTTACCGGGAATCAGTCCGCAGTTGATGAGGTTGCGTTCTTGATTGTGGTTGTCCGTTTATCGCCAGGGAGTGTCGCTAAGCTCGAGCTGCTTGCAGAACATAGGTCGTGATTCCCGCCGTGACATAGCGTGTGGTACTGTGCAGGAAGCTGGCGACCAGTCCGTCCCGTCCGCAAGTCATCTCGCAGTACAAGGACGATATTCCTGAGTGCAGTGGGCTGTGCTACACGGCGATGTATCGAGCACGAACAATGTTTCTGAAGTATTGCAACTACGATATGGCCCAGCAGTGTAGACCAATATATCGCATATCACAGCATTAGCAATATTTGTGATTTTATGTTGGCGATATGCAATATTTGCGATATGCGATATTGGGGTTATGTGATATGCGNATTAGCAATATTTGTGATTTTATGTTGGCGATATGCAATATTTGCGATATGCGATATTGGGGTTATGTGATATGCGATGTTATCAATATTAGTGATGTTAGAGATGCGCGATATTGTGATATGGAATGTTGACGATATGCAATTTTGCTATACTAGTGATATCCGATGTCGGCAATATGCGATATTGGTGATATTCTATACTTATTATATGCGATATTGGGGATATTATTTCTTTATTATATGCGATATCGGCGATATTCTATAGTTGATATTGGCGATATTCTATATTTATGATATGCTATATTGGTGATATGCGATGTTGGTGATATGCCATATTGGAGATATGCGATTTTGGCGATATGTAACTTTNATATGCTATATTGGTGATATGCGATGTTGGTGATATGCCATATTGGAGATATGCGATTTTGGCGATATGTAACTTTGGCCATGCAAACTATGTTGTTGATATGCGTTGTTGGCGATATTAGCAGTATTAATGATATGCGTTGTTGGCGATATGCGAAGTTGACGATATTCTATATTTGCGATACCAATATGACCTTTAATTTCGATGCTGATATTTGTGACATTAGTATAAGTGATATTTAGGATTTATATAGTCATAGATTTTTGAATTTTCTCTAGAAGCGACATGTGTCGCTCCCGATTACGATATGGCCAAGTTTCAGAACGATATTGTAATGTGGATATCACACAGTATTTACCAAACACTTTTAACTCAACGTTTAGACATGNCAAGTTTCAGAACGATATTGTAATGTGGATATCACACAGTATTTACCAAACACTTTTAACTCAACGTTTAGACATGTAACTACTTTCCATCTGCAGTTATCAGCTTTACTGGAAACTTGCCAGTCGGTGTGCCCGTTGAAACATATGCAAGTAGGGAGAGTAACATTTCTCAAAGGTCGATATCAAAAGTTCTCAAATAACCGTGAACAGCATATAACAAATTTGCGGAGAGTTTAGTGAATTAAAACGAAGTTATTTAAAATTTATGGGACGTCTGCAGATAGGTAAACTTAGTGTTTGAAATTTTACAATTATTTCTGAATAATTTTTTACCAGTTCTTAGAGTTCACATAATAAACATGAGCAATGACTAAAATCAAGATATGAAACCTTCAGACTGCCGGTGACTGAAGCTACACGCTTTTAGCAGATTAGTTCACAGCAATCAAGTCTTGAGCGACTTCGCTCTTTGCACTCTCCACCTTCGTCATGATCTGAGATTAATATTTTGGAAACAACTTGTTATCANTTGAGCGACTTCGCTCTTTGCACTCTCCACCTTCGTCATGATCTGAGATTAATATTTTGGAAACAACTTGTTATCAAAAGCATACTGTATTAATTAATTCATTATCATTGTCAAAGGTTTTCTCTACCTAGGTTAATTCATCTAATGATTGGTATCAGTGACATTACGAAAATTATACAATGTAGTTCCACATCATTTAACACAACATATTTATTAACTACANATTCTTATCATTGTCAAAGGTTTTCTCTACCTAGGTTAATTCATCTAATGATTGGTATCAGTGACATTACGAAAATTATACAATGTAGTTCCACATCATTTAACACAACATATTTATTAACTAAAATTATTTTCCTGAAATTTGCTTAAATTATTTTAACAAGTTTACGTCGCGTAATCACTAATACAGATGCGTCGATTTCTTTATCAATTTCAAAATTTTTAGTTTCTACTGAATATTAACTTTTATTTCATTAATATTTTTACTTATATTAATTTTTTCTTAAGTAATTAATAACGGATTGTAACTTCTCAGTTTCAATTTTATGCATTTTTGTCTGGGTAAAAATGGTTCTATTTTTTAATGAAAAATTTTATAATTTGTATTAACGGTAATTAAGTATTGAGAGGTGATTTATAGAGGAAAATTTGAGATAACTTTGGCTTGACGATTATATGTAAATGAGTAAATAGTACTTCTAAATGGCAACCTTGGCTCGTAAACGTTCTTTCGAGTGCTAGTTGTGAAACACATGCCGTAAAGCTGATGTCTGTGTGCGCTGTTCACACAGGGCGTGGCACAGATATACTGACAGTTAAGGCCCCCGCCTACCTGTAGATGTCTACCGCGTTTGAGACAGAGAGGCGCTAGAACAATAAGGGCGACACTGCCACGCGCATCAAGTACGCCATCGCCACTAAGCGCAAGGCTCTGTCAAGTGCTCTCGTCGCCCTGCGTTTAACTATGTGACTTTCAGCAGCGACCATATTAGTTTGCTGGTGGAAAGTCTGTAGGAAGGTTCAATGCAGGGCCCTTGAGTAGTTTTGTATGTATCTGAAACGTATATTTTGAGATACAGCACTTTGAAAAAGTTGTTTTTTAGCCATTTTGAACTACTCAAAAATGGCGTTTGTAATGTGCGTGACGTCTTGAAAGCTCTCAATAGCCGTCGTCTGAGGTGTGTGTTTGGGCGCACGTTTGGGCGCACGTTTAATAGTTTCGTAGAAAACCGTGAATTTGCAACCCTCTGTAACGCAGTTCAAGCACTAGGAAGGCGGGGCCCTTATGACAGGCTAGACGTGAGTTGCCTATATTCACAACTGCACGACCATCAATATGCATACCCTTCGTTTCCTTGGGTTTTCGAAGTGGATGAGGGTGTTTGCTGCGGAGATGTCTAGCGAGTGCAGGTTCTTTCTGGGTGTTCCCGCGCTACAACCGGGGTTCAGCCCGTCAACTAAAGATGAGGTAAACCGATTTTATTCTTCTGTGCATGTACACAACATTGAGCTACCCCACACCGATACAACTGTCAAAGTGATGAACGTGTTCGTTTATATAATAATTTTCAGAAGACAGGCACTTTTATATTAATCAAAAACTTTTTACCTATTTGAATTTAATATGTTTGCATTAGAATTGATTAGAGGAAGTATATGAACATCTCAAAGAACTTGTTTATATAGACCTTGTTCTCAAATCCTGTCCACGTCGTTTAAGATGGTCGCATTGGCAGAAAAGCAGTCGAATGTTGGGACACGGAAAGCTGTTACTGCGCATCTCGGGCGCACACTCTAAACAACTTAGCCTGTGCAGTCAAGCTAACCTCCTCGCGGTGGTAACGAAATGAAACTACGTGTCTATTGGAAAATGAAACGTAAACAAAAGTGCAGGTGAGAGCTGTACGACGTGACAAGGCCGGTATATTCCACTCATGGTTATATACAATAATGTTGTTACGAATATTCGCATGTTTTTTAATATTCGCATTCGCATTTACAAAAAATTATGCAAATATGTAGCGAATGTATTTGGCAATGCAAAATGAAAATATTTATTAAATAACAATGCAACTGCTAAGATTTATAATATTTTTATTTAGGTATTTATATTTTAATAAAAAAGTTTTAATTGGNAAGTATTTAGTTGAGAGTCTAATTGTTTTTTTGGCCCAACACAAGGTTTGGTTTCTTCAATCGTGTATTCTGTTAGACTAAACAAAACCAATTTTGTAGCTTTCCAAGTTATGTTCACTCAACAAAATGTATTAATAAAAAAAGCTACAGGAGACAGATATGTAGGAAGCATAATCTCTATTAGTGGGTAGAGAAACTACTATTAGATATGGGGTGGAATACCACCAAGGTGCTCACACTCCAGCCTGTATACCCCTCGGCGCTCCCACCAACTCAGCAACGCATCAAACCCATGCAAGCTCCGCCTAATCAGGGAGCCTCGAGAACACTCTGCTAAACATAACATCACATTCCATCATCGATAGCAAATCACGATCTATTACGGGGATGGCGTAAGGAACAGCCAATAACATTCAAATGAACCAGGACGTTTCGTGTCAGCAAAACGAAACGCCTAGGCTTCTTCAGGCAGCAATTTGCACACCAGCTCAGTTTGGCAAGTAGCAGAGCATTCAGGCGAAGCACCATCTCATTCGCATTTCTTCGTTTAGTAACACAGGAGCCAAGGCGTTAATTCAAACTTCTCGTAGCGCAGTTCATAGGCTTTGAACGCAAGAAACGCATAAACAAGTATGGCAGACAGAGGTTTTATTACGTCTAAGAACAAGTAAATCGGAATTATTGGAGACAGAGAAAAACAACACGTGTGTCGAGAACACTCCGTCTCGAGGAAACCACTTACGAGAGGCTCCCCCAATCACGTCCAACCAAGTCGTGTGGTAAAATGTGTCCTCACTGCTGCAGAAGCCAATAGACAAGTGGCGCCGTCTCTAATATAATAGTACGGTGGATTTAAGTGGGCTGCCAGAAAATTACACTAATTTTGTAGGTCCTTAGTTATTACGCTAAGCTACGACTTTCTCAAGAAATCAAAGCATAATATTTACTCCCATCTGTAAAAATGGTTCGGTATTGTGTAATAACACAAAAAGATTTTCTTCTTTAACTGTGAACATGTTTGTTTATCATCCATAATGAATATTCGAGTGCTAACCACTTACAGCACATACAATTTTTTTCATTTCACATGTTGCAAAAGAGGAAATATTTGGTGTGAAAAGTACTCACAAATTTCTTACAATAACTGACACTTTGTAACCTATGGAAAGGGTTTTAGTAGATCCGTGGTATAGAAAGCAACCAGTTATAAAATAGTTGTTGCGCCAGCAGCAGTTAATATCATTGCCCAGACAAAGGCGCTGTATGTATTGGCACTAGCTACTGGACTTGTACAGTCCTGGATAAGACTTTACCGGTCCCGCAACATGTCAGATGTGAACGAGTATACCCGAGGTAATTTGTTGACGAGTTAATTCGCGTGGAAGAATTTCAAGCAAGAACACAACGGCAAACTCCATTATTTCCATAAAATACTGTTATAATGAAAACGGTATTTGCTGTAGATGTTTCTCGTCGTTTAATGGCATGATATCCATAAACTCGTCAGATTTGATTTAAGAGCGGGAGTCATAATTAGGAAGCGGTTTAGGATATTGGTTATATGCATATATTTCGCCCATAATTTTGTGAGGAACTACTTGCCGAAGTTTTTCGGTGTTGAAGGAACATTCAGTATTTTGCAGGAAAATGAATGTAATGTACTTACTGTGAACCTCACCCAATAACCGTGGTATTATGGCCAGTTTCTGTCCGGAGAAGGAAGAAATATATACAACTATAGGCTGGTCATTATAAAGTGAGCACTTTTGAGGCCCTAGATACATTTTACTTTCAGCCATTTTTTAAATCCTTTATCCGCCATTTAAATTAAATTTTGAGATGTAAGTAATAACACAGTGTATATATTCGACCGCACTCAGAATTTAACGCATAAAGCTTAAATAAAATATATTTATTGAGTATTATTCCAAATGAGAGGGATTTCAAAAGTGCTAACTTTACCGGGAATCGCCTACCTCGGTCCGCAGTTAATGAGGTAGCGTTCTTGATTGTGGTTGTCCGTTTATCGCCAGGGAGTGTCGCTAAGCTCCTGCTGCTTGCAGAACAAAGGTCGTGATTCCCGCCGTGAGATAGTGCGTGGTACTGTGCAGGAAGCTGGCGACAAGGCCGTCCCGTCCGCAAGTCATCTCGCAGCACAAGGACGAGATTCCTGAGTGCAGTGGGCTGTGCTACACGGCGATGTATCGAGCACGAACAATGTTTCTGAAGTATTGCAACTACGATATGGCCCAGCAGTGTATATCGCATATCACAGTATTAGCAATATTTGTGATTTTATGTTGGCGATATGCAATATTTGCGATATGCGATATTGGGGTTATGTGATATGCGATGTTATCAATATTAGTGATGTTAGAGATGCGCGATATTGTGATATGGAATGTTGACGATATGCAATTTTGCTATACTAGTGATATCCGATGTCGGCAATATGCGATATTGGTGATATTCTATACTTATTATATGCGATATTGGGGATATTATTTCTTTATTATATGCGATATCGGCGATATTCTATAGTTGATATTGGTGATATTCTATATTTATGATATGCTATATTGGTGATATGCGATGTTGGTGATATGCCATATTGGAGATATGCGATTTTGGCGATATGTAACTTTGGCCATGCAAACTATGTTGTTGATATGCGTTGTTGGCGATATTAGCAGTATTAATGAAATGCGTTGTTGGCGATATGCGAAGTTGACGATATTCTATATTTGCGATACCAATATGACCTTTAATTTCGATGCTGATATTTGTGACATTAGTATAAGTGATATTTAGGATTTATATAGTCATAGATTTTTGAATTTTCTCTAGAAGCGACACATCCTCCCGATTACGATATGGTCAAGTTTCAGAACGATATTGTAATGTGGATATCACACAGTATTTACCAAACACTTTTAACTCAACGTTTAGACATGTAACTACTTTCCATCTGCAGTTATCAGCTTTACTGGAAACTTGCCAGTCGGTGTGCCCGTTGAAACATATGCAAGTAGGGAGAGTAACATTTCTCAAAGGTCGATATCAAAAGTTCTCAAATAACCGTGAACAGCATATAACAAATTTGCGGAGAGTTTAGTGAATTAAAACGAAGTTATTTAAAATTTATGGGACGTCTGCAGATAGGTAAACTTAGTGTTTGAAATTTTACAATTATTTCTGAATAATTTTTTACCAGTTCTTAGAGTTCACATAATAAACATGAGCAATGACTAAAATCAAGATATGAAACCTTCAGACTGCCGGTGACTGAAGCTACACGCTTTTAGCAGATTAGTTCACAGCAATCAAGTCTTGAGCGACTTCGCTCTTTGCACTCTCCACCTTCGTCATGATCTGAGATTAATATTTTGGAAACAACTTGTTATCGAAAGCACACTGTATTAATTAATTCTTATCATTGTCAAAGGTTTTCTCTACCTAGGTTAATTCATCTAATGATTGGTATCAGTGACATGACGAAAATTATACAATGTAGTTCCACATCATTTAACACAACATATTTATTAACTAAAATTATTTTCCTGAAATTTGCTTAAATTATTTTAACAAGTTTACGTCGCGTAATCACTAATACAGATGCGTCGATTTCTTTATCAATTTCAAAATTTTTAGTTTCTACTGAATATTAACTTTTATTTCATTAATATTTTTACTTATATTAATTTTTTCTTAAGTAATTAATAACGGATTGTAACTTCTCAGTTTCAATTTTATGCATTTTTGTCTGGGTAAAAATGGTTCTATTTTTTAATGAAAAATTTTATAATTTGTATTAACGGTAATTAAGTATTGAGAAGTGATTTATAGAGGAAAATTTGAGATAACTTTGGCTTGAAGATTATATGTAAATGAGTAAATAGTACTTCTAAATGGCAACCTTGGCTCGTAAACGTTCTTTCGAGTGCTAGTCGTGAAACACATGCCGTAAAACTGATGTCTGTGTGCGCTGTTCACACAGGGCGTGGCACAGATATACTGACAGTTAAGGCCCCCGCCTACCTGTAGATGTCTACCGCGTTTGAGACAGAGAGGCGCTAGAACAATAAGGGCGACACTGCCACGCGCATCAAGTACGCCATCGCCACTAAGCACAAGGCTCTGTCAAGTGCTCTCGTCGCCCTGCGTTTAACTATGTGACTTTCAGCAGCGACCATATTAGTTTGCTGGTGGAAAGTCTGTAGGAAGGTTCAATGCAGGGCCCTTGAGTAGTTTTGTATGTATCTGAAACGTATATTTTGAGATACAGCACTTTGAAAAAGTTGTTTTTTAGCCATTTTGAACTACTCAAAAATGGCGTTTGTAATGTGCGTGACGTCTTGAAAGCTCTCAATAGCCGTCGTCTGAGGTGTGTGTTTGGGCGCACATTTGGGCGCACGTTTAATAGTTTCGTAGAAAACCGTGAATTTGCAACCCTCTGTAACGCAGTTCAAGCACTAGGAAGGCGGGGCCCTTATGACAGGCTAGACGTGAGTTGCCTATATTCACAACTGCACGACCATCAATATGCATACCCTTCGTTTCCTTGGGTTTTCGAAGTGGATGAGGGTGTTTGCTGCGGAGATGTCTAGCGAGTGCAGGTTCTTTCCGGGTGTTCCCGCGCTACAACCGGGGTTCAGCCCGTCAACTAAAGATGAGGTAAACCGATTTTATTCTTCTGTGCATGTACACAACATTGAGCTACCCCACACCGATACAACTGTCAAAGTGATGAACGTGTTTGTTTATATAATAATTTTCAGAAGACAGGCACTTTTATATTAATCAAATGCTTTTTACCTATTTGAATTTAATATTTTTGCATTAAAATTGATCAGAGGAAGTATATGAACATCTCAAAGAACTTGTTTAGATAAGCCTGTCCACGTCGTTTAATATTGTCGCATTGGCAGAAAAGCAGTCGAATTCTGGGACACGGAAAGCTGTTACTGTGCATCTCGGGCGCACACTCTACACAACTTAGCCTGTAAGGTTAAGCTAGCATCCTCGCGGTGGTAACGAAATGAAACTACGTGTCTCTTGGAAAATGAAACGTAAACAAAAGTGCAGGTGAGAGCTGGACGACGTGACAAGGCCGGTATATTCCACTCATGGTTATATACAATAATGTTGTTACGAATATTCGCATTCGCATTCGCGAATATTCGCATGTTTTTTAATATTTAGCATTCGTATTCGCAAAAAATTATGCGAATATGTAGCGAATGTATTTGGCAATTAAAAATGAAGATATTTATGAAATAACAATCGAACTCTAAGATTTATAATATTTTTATTTAGGTATTTATATTTTAATAAAAAAGTTTTAATTGGGGAACAGTTTTGATGTTACTCATTAGGTACACACAGACGCTTTTAATAATCTTTTATTCTTATTTATATAAGCACAAATCAAATTTAGGTAGGTATTTACCTAAACTTGCAAACCAAAATATCAATTGTACGAAAACAAAAATAAATTTCGAACTTCTTAAACACAAAACAATGGAGCTAAATATGTTACCACATTTTTAATTAAACTAATCCACTTTATATGAGATTTTTTGTGAGAGCACAAATGCAACTTGATAGGTATCTAAATAATATTAAATCTACTAGATATTTCTGTATCTAATCATATTGTACATTAAATCTACNATATTAAATCTACTATATATTTCTGTATCTAATCATATTGTACATTAAATCTACTACATATAAATGAAGTTAACAATATCTTTTTTGAGAAAGGAAACGAAAACATTTCTTGTTTTTAATGATAACAAAAAATTATCTTCTTAAAATTGACATGTTAATTTTAACTTGGTTCTAGTTGTATTATTTTTAACACAACCATTTAACATTTCTTCTTGAATTAAAAATAATAATAGATAAACTATAAAATATATAATAGTAATTAAGCTACAATTTAATTACCAAATATACTCAAGTAAGTTATGTAAGTTTCATAAAACACTTAGTAATTAAATTGTAATAGAGGAATATTAAACTTGAAAAATTAAAGTTTTGATGCCTTTTCACCTCTCAGCCTATTTCGGTGGGGTGTGTAAAGAAGACCTGCCCCACTAAAAACTCTTTCGCTAGGTACACTGGTGGGTGGTGTTACTAAATATTGCCAGGCTATAGGAGAAAGAATACCATACTTCTTATTATTCACCTTCCATCATGTAAGTGGGTCTACATAATTTTCCACACGTTTATCTATTAAATATTCATTGATGGTTTTTTGAATCAAAACTTTTATAGGGTTTGGACTTTCATTTTCTCCTTCACTTTCACTGGAATACAACAGCAATTTCATGGTGTCTCTTAAAGATGTAGATTTCCCTGATAGACAGTCACTGGATCCAGAGGTTTCAATCCCATGATTAGTCATTCTGGCACGCTTAGGATTTGAACAAGAAGATAGGCTTGATTCATCGTTTCCAATGGATTCTAAAATAGTTTTCACAACTTGATCTTTGGTTGAAGATTTTTGAAAAATTTCACTTTGTATCTCGGGTCAGTGAAAGTAGCTGTAGCAAACAATACGTCATTTTCCAAATGAGAAAATCTGCGACTTAATTCTTGTTTTTAGAACAAGAATCGTGTTTGCGATGCATTCGTGAGTCACATCAAATTCATAAATTACCTTTTCCAATGTGGCCAATAATGGAATTACTGAAGATATGGAAATATTGGCTGCACTTAGTTATTTTGTAATTTCTTCACAAGGCCTGAGCGAAGTAATTAGTTTTTGCACGATTATCCACTCTTGGGAAGTTAGTTGTGAAATTTTGTTATTTGTGGAAGCGTAAAGACACAACGAATCTTTGTTTTTTCTAAATGCGCTCAAAAATATAAAAGTTGCTACTCCATCTTGTAACACACTCTTGTATAATCTTAAGCTTTGGTTGATTGAGCCTTTCTTGTAGAGCTGCAAGTACATCTTGAGCAATATTTGAGTGGTGAAAATGAGTTGCCATCTTTTTATATTTGGTAATCACTGTAATAACGTGATCTTGTGCCTTAGCCCCTCATTGATAACTAGTGGAATTTGGTGTGATGGACATTCAATGTCTTTAATTAATAACAAGGAAATACCTTTTTTAATGTTAGTATCACCATCCCTAACAATGCATTGCACTTTCCCTTTGAGTATTTCCCATAATGACAACATGGTTTCAAGTTTTATAGCTATATTTTCACCAGTATGTCGGCCATCGTTAAATACCTCTGCTTTTAACACAATAATTTTTCTTTCGAATTATTTTGTTACACCGTGACATGTAAAACTCAGCAACGATACTCCTGAACCAGAATCAGACCAGATATCAGTTGCAAACGCCATTTTTTTCAAATTATTTGGTTAATTCCAAAACTTTATCATTTACCTTGCCGTAGAAATTCTTGCATATAAGCGAAGTCAAATGTTGTCGAGTTTTTAAATTATACGACGGACATAGGTGGTTCATCAATCTGACAAATCCAACGCATTCCACAAAACTAAAGGGTAAGTCCTCCAAAGCAATCATTTCGCTTAGTGAATTGTCAATTTCCAAAGACTTGGCGTTGTTATTATCCCACTTTTTAGTTTTTTCGACGCAATGAGTCAAAGACTTGGTTTTAGGTCGGTTTTAGTACATTGTCACGAAGATGACGCCAAAGAATTTGTTGCAGAAGCATTCCGCTTTTCATTTTCTCGTTTTTTTAAATTAATTATACTCATTTTTATGCATACTTTCCTGGTGATTTCTCATAGCACTAGTTGATCTTCCTTTGCGTGAGTATTGTTTGTTACATATTTTGTAATTCACATTTTCAGCATCACCTATTGTAAAATAAGTCCAAACTTCGCTAACATACGACTTACCCATGTTGAAATATCACTAATCACTTTATAACAATTTAACAATGGTTTCTATAGAAATTCAAAAAATAAATGTAAGTAACCTCAAAACAAATATTTACGAAAAAAACTATTAGCAGCTAACTTCATTTAATGAGCGAGAAATCACGGTTTGTTTACTTCGTGCAGTATCGGCTACTTTCGGTTTAAACATGGCCGGTCCTAAACGCGCTGTCAAAATGTGAGTTCGTGGGCGCATGCTTTGGGCGACATATTGAAGAAGCCAATATTCGCATTTGCATTCGCATTCGCGAATATTGGAGATGAATATTCGCATTCGCATTCGCGAATGTGGGAAATCCAGCATTCGTAACAACACTAATATACAACTTTCCTGAACCCCTAATAAAGTTCTACTTTCAATATATTCCTCCGCGTCATGCAAGCAAAGTTTAACCAATTCTAGAAAATTACACCAAATGGACAGCGCATCGTGTTTGTGCACACTCAATTTATTAATATTCTGCATATTTCTTACTAATAATTATCAATACGCCTATTTTCTGCCTGTTTTTATACATATTAATATTTATAAATGAAATGTAATTTATATATAAAATATAAGTGAAAGTTAAATTTTACCGAAATAAGATAATTTTATATTAACACGAGTATAGAACGCTTCTGATACATGACATATTAACGAACACCACACAAGTCATACATGGGGTGATTTTTCAGACGTCTGATTCAAACAGTGTTATCATATAGGCTGTTTACGGTAAACTGAGCAATTCCGAAAGCCATTCTTAAGATATATATGTATTAACATTGTGTATTATTCCACCATACGTAAAACTAACATTGCCGTGGGCCTGATAACTTTATNACAAGAAGATAGGCTTGATTCATCGTTTCCAATGGATTCTAAAATAGTTTTCACAACTTGATCTTTGGTTGAGGATTTTTGAAAAATTTCACTTTGTATCTCGGGTCAGTGAAAGTAGCCGTAGCAAACAATACGTCATTTTCCAAATGAGAAAATCTGCGACTTAATTCTTGTTTTTAGAACAAGAATCGTGTTTGCGATGCATTCGTGAGTCACATCAAATTCATAAATTACATTTTCCAATGTGGCCAATAATGGAATTACTGAAGATATGGAAATATTGGCTGCACTTAGTTATTTTGTAATTTCTTCACAAGGTCTGAGCGAAGTAATTAGTTTTTGCACGATTATCCACTCTTGGGAAGTTAGTTGTGAAATTTTGTTATTTGTGGAAGCGTAAAGACACAACGAATCTTTGTTTTTTCTAAATGCGCTCAAAAATATAAAAGTTGCTACTCCATCTTGTAACACACTCTTGTATAATCTTAAGCTTTGGTTGATTGAGCCTTTCTTGTAGAGCTGCAAGTACATCTTGAGCAATATTTGAGTGGTGAAAATGAGTTGCCATCTTTTTATATTTTGTAATCACTGTAATAACGTGATCTTGTGCCTTAGCCCCTCATTGATAACTAGTGGAATTTGGTGTGATGGACATTCAATGTCTTTAATTAATAACAAGGAAATACCTTTTTTAATGTTAGTATCACCATCCCTAACAATGCATTGCACTTTCCCTTTGAGTATTTCCCATAATGACAACATGGTTTCAAGTTTTATAGCTATATTTTCACCAGTATGTCGGCCATCGTTAAATACCTCTGCTTTTAACACAATAATTTTTCTTTCGAATTATTTTGTTACACCGTGACATGTAAAACTCAGCAACGATACTCCTGAACCAGAATCAGACCAGATATCAGTTGCAAACGCCATTTTTTTCAAATTATTTGGTTAATTCCAAAACTTTATCATTTACCTTGCCGTAGAAATTCTCGCATATAAGCGAAGTCAAATGTTGTCGAGTTTTTAAATTATACGACGGACATAGGTGGTTCATCAATCTGACAAATCCAACGCATTCCACAAAACTAAAGGGTAAGTCCTCCAAAGCAATCATTTCGCTTAGTGAATTGTCAATTTCCAAAGACTTGGCGTTGTTATTATCCCACTTTTTAGTTTCTTCGACGCAATGAGTCAAAGACTTGGTTTTAGGTCGGTTTTAGTACATTGTCACGAAGAGGATGCCAAAGAATTTGTTGCAGAAGCATTCCGCTTTTCATTTTCTCGTTTTTTTAAATTAATTATACTCATTTTTATGCATACTTTCCTGATGATTTCTCATAGCACTAGTTGATCTTCCTTTGCGTGAGTATTGTTTGTTACATATTTTGTAATTCACATTTTCAGCATCACCTATTGTAAAATAAGTCCAAACTTCGCTAACATACGACTTACCCATGTTGAAATATCACTAATCACTTTATAACAATTTAACAATGGTTTCTATAGAAATTCAAAAAATAAATGTAAGTAACCTCAAAACAAATATTTACGAAAAAAACTATTAGCAGCTAACTTCATTTAATGAGCGAGAAATCACGGTTTGTTTACTTCGTGCAGTATCGGCTACTTTCGGTTTAAACATGGCCGGTCCTAAACGCGCTGTCAAAATGTGAGTTCGTGGGCGCATGCTTTGGGCGACATATTGAAGAAGCCAATATTCGCATTTGCATTCGCATTCGCGAATATTGGAGATGAATATTCGCATTCGCATTCGCGAATGTGGGAAATCCAGCATTCGTAACAACACTAATATACAACTTTCCTGAACCCCTAATAAAGTTCTACTTTCAATATATTCCTCCGCGTCATGCAAGCAAAGTTTAACCAATTCTAGAAAATTACACCAAATGGACAGCGCATCGTGTTTGTGCACACTCAATTTATTAATAGTTTGCATATTTCTTACTAATAATTATCAATACGCCTATTTTCTGCCTGTTTTTATACATATTAATATTTATAAATGAAATGTAATTTATATATAAAATATAAGTGAAAGTTAAATTTTACCGAAATAAGATAATTTTATATTAACGCGAGTATAGAACGCTTCTGATACATGACATATTAACGAACACCACACAAGTCATACATGGGGTGATTTTTCAGACGTCTGATTCAAACAGTGTTATCATATAGGCTGTTTACGGTAAACTGAGCAATTCCGAAAGCCATTCTTGAGATATATATGTATTAACATTGTGTATTATTCCACCATACGTAAAACTAACATTGCCGTGGGCCTGATAACTTTATNAGATATATATGTATTAACATTGTGTATTATTCCACCATACGTAAAACTAACATTGCCGTGGGCCTGATAACTTTATTCATGCGTCAGTAAAGCTAAACTGTAAAAATTATTAGAAAATAAAATATTTTACAAATTTACTAAGTCTTACGCCTATATATTAAAAAAACAGAAAGCAAAATAAATCATTTCAGTATTTACAAATGTTTACGCAATACTATTAATGCAATGACATGTAACTACTTTCCTTCCATCGTTACCGACTTAACTGCGGAAGCATTCCAGTCGGTGTGCCCGTTCAAATATATGGAGATATATTTGAACGGGCACACCGACTGGAATACTTCCGCAGTTAAGTCGGTAACGATGGAAGGAAAGTAGTTACATGTCATTGCATTAATAGTATGACGTAAACATTTGTGAATACTGAAATTATTTCTTTTGCTTTCTGTTTGCAAGGTTGGTTTCAAAAGTGCTCGCTTTACCGTGAACAGCCTTTGCCACGGGTCAACTATAGTTGGGGCATGCGCAGAATAGGAGAGGTAGAGAGCGCGGTGTCCGGCAGCGAGAAAGGCAGAAGTGTTTACCTCGGGTGCTGCTATTGGCTGGCGGCCAGCCCGCCCTCCGGCTGCTCTTATCTCTGTCCCTGCTCGTGTAAATAACACCGCGGCCGCGAGCGCATGTGGGTCGTCCCTGAGCCTTCACAGACTCGCCGCCGTGTCGACCACACGCACCGGCGGGCGGGTCACATCTGTCACACGCTGCGTCGTCGAGTGCAGGCAAGTGGAGAGGCTTGGCCGGCTCTAAACCCCCTCTCACACTCTCCAATGTCNACACGCTGCGTCGTCGAGTGCAGGCAAGTGGAGAGGCTTGGCCGGCTCTAAACCCCCTCTCACACTCTCCAATGTCCGCCTTCAACTATATTTGACAATAAGATTTGATGATAAAATACAATCATCAAATTTTTTCTTCCAACAAATTTTATCAAATAATCTTGAACGTGTTTTAAGATGTGTCACACTGTCAATTTTTTTTAATTAGATAAATCTGATTTCAATTATTATTTAAAAAATTATTTTCATAGTGAGATATTGGTTTTGTTTTTCCATGTAGTCAATTATATGAAGAAATGTGAGGTATGTTGTAATTTATATTCACTTCTTTACTAAAGTTCACGTTTTTCCTCCACAATGAAATTTAATGCCTCTGTGAGTTCGTAATATTATATGCTATATTCACTTAAAATGGCATTCGTACCCAGACAGCTTCTACATTAAATTAATTATCCTCACAACCTACTTCGTTTCCAGCAATTGCTCGTTATTTTGTAGTTTCTTGACGTCCATTTTTGTCGTGCACGATTATGATTGGCTGAGACCGTTAAACATAAAACAAATTTTAAAAACGATCCAATATTCAAATGTTTTGATGGAAACTGAAGCCATACAACTACCTCAGCCAAATATGGGGGCGTTTATGGTGGTTCGATGACGTCATAAATGTCCAACTTTATTTGACCAAACTTATTGGAAGCGGTTTGAAGAAAATATTTGACAGTGTGACAGGGGCTTTAGAAAACTTGAAAGATAAACAGTTGTCATAATTTTCAGCGTAGCTAGAACCAGTAAGCCTTGGAAATNTAAGCCTTGCAACTGACGTGGTGTTGTCGACCGTTCAGTGACTCTTTACAACAAAGCAAACGTTATATAATTGTTCGGACAAGTGCTCCACTTATTGTAGCCACTTGATGTAGTCCTTTAAATATTAAATAATATCTAACTATAAAAGACAACGCTAATTTCATTTATAGAAATGTTTATAATGGAGAAATAGTTTTTCTTTCGGTGTAAAACAGTACATTAATGAGAATATTATTGACTAATTATTTCTAATGACCACGATTTTTCACAGCATTTTTTTTTCCATTCCGTAATTTATTATTCGTTTTTCCCAGATTTTCATTTCTCTCATTTTCCCCTTGTGATACACCACCTTTTGGGTGGCCCTTTTAATCTCTGTCTAACCTCTCTAAAAATTAATGGTTAACTTACATTTTAAAAGTGTTTCCTAATAATCGTTACGTTAGCTGCGTATATATTAAGAAACTGTCTGACATGATTCAAGTCATGATTGCAACGAAAAAAAGAAGGTAGATGTCAAGCAGATTGTCCACTTAAAGGCATTACAAAATATGTTATATCTAGAAGTTACCCCTACAACTTGGGAGCTAGGTAATTTGCTTATTTTTATTAGCATACTTTTTCATATTTTTTTAGAAAATGTGACAATATAAACACGTTTTTCACTTTGTCAGACCAAAATTAACTGATTGTTACCAAATTAATGATATTTAAAATGTGCTGAAACTAATAATAAAAACACAAATAAGTTTAAAAGTAAATATCATGTTCCAAAAAATAATATAAATAAACTGGCAGGCAGGATTAACAATGCGTAAACTCAGTAAACTACTTTGTCTGAATTTTTAATAGAAAATATCGCAATGTTACCACTAACAGTTCCCTTCAGAGTGACATCAGCGCAAGAAACATTTGTTATCCACACCCCGTGCAGTCGACGCACGGGATTGGCAGGACGTAGAAATGTACACTGATGCGTCGAGCCGAGGCGAGGGTGCAACTCTACTGCACTCACTGTAGTGCGCACTGAGCGGGTATCGGAAAATGAACGACTTTGCTCGCACATTTTCGCGTCATATACGCATATCTGTAGTTCTAATTGGCTGCCGAAACACGCTTCACTGTGACCACTAACAGGACGCATTACGTAGCAAGCATAAGCTTGCAAGTGCTGAGGTAGTCGCACGCCGACTAAACCTCACTGAACCTGTCATAGACGTACAGTCTGGCGTACAAAGTGCGACCCAACTGTAAAGGCGGTCAGATGTACGCCTGTTTTAAATGTAGCTTGTTCTCAAATTAATTCGCGATATTTCCGTGTCTCTAATAATGGCGTGTAAAGCGGTGAGACTAGCCTGCCCCTGCAGGTTCGGCATGTAGGCAACATGAAATGCACTACCACCCAGTAACCTACAGTACAGGCGCTGTTACGTAAGCTCCCGTTGTGCCGCTTAATTTTAAACGCCTTTGTTGTATAAACAAAAAAGTTAATGCTCTATTTATTTAAATTTTCCCTGTTAATTGTGTTTTTTACTTAAACTATGAAATTTAAATGTGAAATATTGTTAAATTACAAATAGAAAAAATTTCAGTTTTAATATTTATAAAAATATGGCCCGGAAGGCTTTGGCTACTAGATTTATAGAGTAGCCCTATATTCTTATATTAAATCTACTCTATATCTGTTCAGTTTCGGAAAGAAGTAGAACTGTATTGCATTGTATTGTACAGGGCTTATTATCAGGGGACGGCTTACAAACTAGCCTATGACCTAACTTAAACTAACATCCATGCTTTACCTGGGATTCGAACCAAGAAACTTTCGCACCCCAGATCGGTGACGTACCAACCAACTGCGCCACGGGAGGTGGGAAAGTGGACATGTAAAAACAATAACAACAATAATATGTTATTACATCACGTCGGTCCTTACGCTCAACAGATATGCACAGAAAGGGTAAACTTGGAAGATTGCCGTAGTTGTAGTTTGTTCCAAAAACACGCGTTACTGCTTCAGAGCTCGCGCTGTAAGTGATGCCGGGATGTAGAACAATTCGGACCCCTTCAGGATCACTAANTGTTATTACATTATGTCGGTCCTTACGCTCAACAGATATGCACAGAAAGGGTAAACTTGGAAGATTGCCGTAGTTGCAGTTTGTTCCAAAAACATGCGTTGCTGCTTCAGGGCTCGCGCTGTAAGTGATGCCGGGATGTAGAACAATTCGGACCCCTTCAGGATCACTAAGCATCCTGACAGAGCCATCGTGCTGTCTGTTTTGCTTTGTTCATGCAATGTTTGTTCTGTTTCTTGCAAGATGGCCGTTACCATTCCTGAGTTACGTTAAACTCATAGTCCAAATACACTGTTACATTCAAAACTATTTCAATTTCTAAGGAAAATCAGCAACATGCAAATTTGAAACACATACAGGGGAATGTTTCAATTTAGGCCAGAACTAACCCACTTTCTGAGGGCAAAAGCTTGAAAAATTATTCTGGAACTTTTTTTACCTTCTGCCTTTTTTTATTCCTGAGTATGAATCTCAGCTGTATTTCTCTTGACCAGAATGTAATTAAAATTATAACATTCTTCAGTAGGATAATAATGTTCCTTGGACACAGGCTCGGTGAACATCTTCGTAGATATTCGTAGCTCCGCGAGCATTGCTTCCCAGTCTGTGACGTCACACTGCTTCGTGCTTCGTCCAGCCAAGCGTTACTAACATCGTACGTTGAAGCTGGCTAAACCCAGATTTGTTAATGCAAAAGAAAGAATGGTACTGGCCTCACTCGAGGTTCACTCGTATTCCCAAGGCCAGTCTAAGTTGAACTCGTGCTGGCAGTGTGTTGAAAACCACGCCCAGACAAAAAAAGTTAGAAACTGCTCAGCAACTATGATAACATGATAATTAAAAACATAATTGAACTAATTTTTATGACATCAAAAATGGTAGATAGTGGACGTAAAAGCTTGTTTGCTAAGAACATAACAATTTTCAGAAAATTGAAATATACAAAACAAAATAAAGTCCAGTGAAAACTGAGAACTAGGACAAGTATAACCATACTGTTCTGTTCAGTCTAAGTTTACTTAGGTCGAGTTCAAACAGCTCACTGTATCTTCCCCGGAGCACCGGCGTTCATGTGATATCACGTAACAAGAGCGAGTAAAGTTTTTAGTAAACCCAGAAGATGTCTCGTTTTGGTGAAAAGAATATTTGTAAAAATAGTGCAAACAAATGTGTGAAGCAAATTCACCAAAATATTCTGGTTTTCAAGTAGATTTTTTGACCCAACATAGGAGTTTTGTCGACTGAATGCACATGTTTGTGTTTTTGGTGGGTATAAAAATGTTACGTATTACAATATACGTAAAATAAATGCCTATTAGTTTGGTGTTATACAAGCAAAAATTTTGCTGGGTTAAGAAAACCTTTCCCTCGGCTCAAAGAGAAGTGAAATTTGACATGTGGGTTACAACATTTCCGATGAACTAAAAGAGTATGAATTATCTTAATGAATAAGTAAAAATGTATAATTATATTTGTTAAAATAACAACGAAATTCAACCAACGCAGGGTGCACGCTATTTAATTAACTATTGTTTTGACATATGCCATTACATATCTTTGTCATGTGTTGCAGAATAATAAGGACATGACATGGAAAAGGCACCAAAATAAGCCAAAACTGGCCGTTTTTTGCACAAACTTAAATAGCGCATAGAGAATTCCGAATAAGGGAATAAGCTAGTGATAGAAAAGGGAACGATTCCGAAAAACTATAACAAGTAAAAATGCTAACATATCACACTTTTCAATGAAACCGGTTGCAACGTGTCGGGAAACTAGACATTATTTCCGTCTTTAGGCGCTCCTGCAGAGTGGCTGTTGTAAATGACAGAATCAATTATTCAGAATTACCTATGAGTTATTTACACATCTGTTGAAAAGAAGTATCCATGTTTTTTCTTGTATGTTTTCTGCAAGACGCAGTAAACGCAGAGAAACATTTCCTTAAATGTTTTATCCTAATTTCTATAATCATTCAAAGAACACAATTTACGATGTGTTAAAATCTTTCGTAAGAACATTCTCAATAGCTCGTGTTTCAGAAATGTCTATTTTAGATATAATGTGAAGCGTTCCTCGTTGCCATAACAAGAAAATTGCCTTTTTTATTTTACTGCAGTCAGGAAAAATTGTGCAATTTATGCGTCTACTTTCAAATATAAATAAAGAGAACAGGCCATATTTACAACATTTCAACACTTCCAAAACTTCAAAACTGCCAGAAACTGAAAAGTCACGTGTGTCGTTAACTTGCATAGTTTGTTTATATCAATTCAGTTCGAATAGTAAGTGGTTTGAGCCGGGATCAACAACACTTTTTTTGTTCGTGTTTTTATTCTGCATCATAGATAAAAAAAAACTTAATTTACTTCTTATTTATAAAGTGTGAATATCCCAACCCACATAACGAAAATATTTTTCACTAACCGTACTGTATAAACCTACAAAAAAAACTAACTAAAATCTGTTCACTGTAAACTGATCTCTTTCGAAAGCCCTGCTTAAGATATACTTGTACGCACATTCTGCGTCATCCCACCGTACGTAAAACTTACATTACCGCGGGCCTGATCACTTTATTCACGCGTCAGTAACGTGAAACTGTAAAATTATTAGGAAAGTACATACGTCATAAATTTGCTCGTTCTTACACTTAAGCGCATTAGGAAATAGATAAGAAGAGAATTTATTCCAGTATGCGTGAATGTTTACCTAACCGGTGTAACTCTACGTTTGGGCATGGAGCTACTTTCCATCTGTAGTTATCGACTTTACTGGCCGTGTCCCCTTTAAAACATACGCAAGAAGGGACAGCTACTCTTTTCAAAGGTTGATTTCAAAAGTGCTCCATTAACCGTAAGCAGTATATAACAAATTTGCAGTACGTTCAGTGAATTAAAATAAAGTTATTTCAAATTTACGGGACATCTACTGCTAGGAAAACGTAGTGTTTGTAATTTTACGATGGTTTGTTAATAATTTTTTATCAGTAGTATCCGAGCGACTTCTATCTTCACACTCACCACCTTCGTCATGAATTGCGAATAACAGTTTCGAAACAACTTGTTATCGAAAACACACTGTTGCAATTAATCTGTGATCATTGTCGCAGGTTTTCCCTACCTAGGCTATATCTTCTAATGGTCGGTATCAGTGACTTTACAAAGCATATAGAATTTAGTTCCACCTCATTTTAGACGACATATTAATTAATTGAAATTATTTGTCTGAAATTTATTTCGATGATTTTAACAAGTTTACGTCGCGAATCACCGATACAGCTGTGCCAACTTCTTAACAAATTTCAAGATTTTTATTTTATACTGAATATTACATTTTATTTTATTAATATTTTTACTTATATTCACTTTCTTATTTAATAATTAACAATGTATTGATAATATTTCTCAATTTAAATTCTACGCATTTTTTTCTGAATTTTCTACAAAATTACTTCTATGATCTTGAACTAATTTTGTGCAGTATGGCGAAAAATACCGTGATTGATGACGTTGTGGTACTCCGTATTAGAAAATGTTTGCTACCATTATTTTCTTACTCCTTCTAAATCTTTAGTAAGAGCTCTTACGTCATGTAGCTCTAAGGCGGAACCACCGTCATAAAATCTAAAACTGAAAAATTATTTACATTGTGAAAATTAACACTGCGAACGTTTTTGTGGTGAACATAAACTTATTTTGTAGTGATAATTAATTCGAATTTAGGTATTGCTAATAGACGGGGTTACTCATTATTCACTAACATTAAGCTTAGTATTTAATATAAAATAATTAAATGTTTACAACAAATAAAAAGTGTCACTATGTATTTTCAACCCCCCCCCCCCCCCCCCCCCCCCCCC
>NQII01000735.1:411350-486551 GCA_002778355.1 Clitarchus hookeri
GGTGAATCAGGAACGACAAGCTAGAGAATTCCTGTATTTGCAAAGCAGTTAAATTAAGATTTGTGTTATCGAAACCTGCAAACCGAACATTCACAATTACATACGCACGTTTTTATTTATGTAACAGACACACACAATATACAACGAAGCTGTACCGTTACGCAGACAACGTGCAGACACTGGTTAACAAGAAGGCTCTTTCTTTTAAATACTTGTGATACGACTTCATTGTTCACTCATGTACCAGATAAATTACGACGAATTCACTTTTGACAACTTCACGGTATAAACACAGGGAATCACGTAAATGCTTCTAAATATATTCGCAAATTTTATACTATATCCCGTGTTGTTCTGAACTTTAGTTGATAATGAATTACTTATGCAAAGTTATAAATAACACACGAGAGAAAGTATGACCAACAAGATTATTTGTTCTTTTATATTATTTTAAACGTAAGTAATTACAATGGCTTCACTCGAAATAAATAAAAATTACTTATTATTAAACTGTAAATTACCACATAATATTGCGAATTCTTTAAATTGCAATATTATGTGTGAAAATTTTACGGGTAATGTCATTATTTTTCATTAGCAGAATGGAACTCTGCAAATATGTAACGCAGATAGCAGGCAAATAAACGTACAATTATAAACTTTGTGGCTGTTTTCTAGAGGACATTTTACCTGAGAGTATTGAGGTAAAGCAATCGTTTTTAAACGTTGCTCACGATTAACAAAACACTTTGGAAATCAACGTTGGAAAAAAAAATTGCCCCTAGCTGCATATATTTAAATCACCACTATATCTGGCATGCGCTCAATTTAAACTGTAACTACAGGAGAAAAAACATTTTCGTGACTTAACGTTGAAGGTAAAAATTTGAATATATTGATATAATTTATTTCACTTTTTTTTTTTTTTTTTTTCATAGAAGTGTAAGAATTAGTAAATTTGTGGGATGTTTACTTTTCAAATAATTGCTTAGTTTCACTTTCCCGACGCACGAACAACGTGATCGGGCAAGTCGCAATGTTAATTTTATACGTGGCGAGAGAAGACACAAGTGTGCATACAATTAGTTCTTAAGTAAGGCTTTCAAAATTGCTCAGTTCACCATGAACAGCCTATATTCATTTATACGAAGTAACTATTATACATCTCAGAATTTCAAATATTTGTACGGCAGTATCTTGGCAACCATTCGCTAGACTTGATGAAGTGGCATGATATTACATATTAAATCTTACAGGTTTCAGACCTTAGCTAAAGAAGACCCTACTAAGAAAAATTTTGATTTGTCTAAACTAATTTATTATATTTTAAAATAATAGAAATTGTAATCTCAGTTATTAGTGGTCACGCCTCCCTAAATTATCACTTACCCTTATAATTAAAATTGTGTTTTCTATCCCATGTTATTTAAGGTAACGTCTTACACAATTCTTACATCAAGTTATAATAATGCAAAAGCGTAGACAAGCGTACAGAGGCGAAATATCATGGTGGTTTCTTTGATGTGCTCGTGTCCATTCTATGATTGGCTACACAAAGCTCTGCAAGCGGGGCCTTGTGTCTGATGTAATACTGCGTGTGGCTAAAGGTTCCCTATTGGCTGGGCTGCCGGCTGGCAAGTAAGTTACCAGGCGTTTATTGGCAAACTGTTTTCCGACATGCTACTGACCAGTCACGCCATTTTGCTGGCATGTGCGGTTAGGGTTCACGAAGTATGGAGCTTTCCAACCACTGTGTTCTTAAGTACTATGTTATAATGCTCCATATTTCTCGTGCTAAACGTAGCATTTTTTCGGGAACTACCGCATCGCGGTTACACCACAGCTAGTCCAGTCAGTTTAGTATTTCCTGTTAACAAAAATGTTTTAGAAGCCCTGCTTCTTTCAATTCCCTTGTCCATCGTGTCTGTTTTCCGCAGGCAAAATTCAACATTCCCGTAAACCTGGCCGCGCGGGGAAGTGTTATGGCATTAATATGGTTATACTACACCTGGTCTTGGCTGAATACCAGTTACAGATCCTAGTGTAGAATAGATGTAGACTGTACACAACAATGCCACAACGTCACGTAGTTGTAGAGTTTTTATTTATTGTTCAATTATTACTAGTTTGAGTGGAGTTGAGTTGAGAGATTTGGGCTGCTCTTAACATCAAGGACTTGAGAGTAGATTAGGGTAGAGCGAGGTGAGTGCGAGGTGAGTATGGAGCAGCATCGTAGTTCACGGGCGGGGGAAACGGAAGACCCCCGAGAAAACCCGCCGACCAGCAGCATCGTCCGGCACGATTCTCACATGTTAGAATCCGGGAGCGCCCCACCGGGAATCGAACCCGGATCGCCTAGGTGCGAGGCGAGTGTTCTAACTACTACACTACCGTGGCCCCTACTATTTTGAGCTGTTAGAAGAGTGTTAATTTATTAAGACTAGCATTAATTGTAATTTAGNCCCCCCCCCCACATTTTCATTTAAACCAGTGTCTAGGGTGTTTGGCGTATTTTACCTTGTGTATCAGCCCATTTTGACTGTTTAAGACGTTAATGTTGGGAGGAAATCAGCCGAAGGAAGCGTGAAGCCATTAACATTCGATGAGCGTATACGTGTTATGAAATAACGTTAAATATTTCTCATCGAAGTTTGTTCGGAATCAGCCCCAAGGCCCTGCTTTATCTTTTTGCAAAGTGAAAATAAACCAGTTGCTGTGGTCAGTGGTTTAGAACATTGGAGTTTCTACTACTCGTAAATACAGAACTCGTCCGCCGCCTGCGTGGTCGCAGTAGACGAAGCCACTCAGCGCTCACATCAAACTGCTGTATACGCAGTTACGTCCACAGTAATCTCTTCGCGAAGTTTGTTTGTGATGTACTGAGGGAACGGCGCGGCAGATGTGGCCAGTAAAACGTGATGATGAGGTCTTGCTTCGTGTCAGGCGGTACGCACGGTCTCGCGGGCCTCGCCTGCACGTTCAACTCTCTTTGTAAACAGTCGTCAACTGCAACTTGTCTGTAACATTTTTCTACTACACCTGGTCTTCGCTGAATAACCGCACTAAGGTTAATTCTACTCAGGTAAGAAACAAAACTAGTTTTCTTATGGGAGATTTTCGCATGGGAAAGATTTCCGCCGCTAGGTGCGCAGTGTTCCAAAGAGGTCACTTTTAATTAAAAATTTTAGCTACGTGAATAATAAAAGAAAGCTTTTTATTAGATACGTTGTCATTTTATATTTTATTTATGATTGTTTGCAATTATTTGAGTTTTTTAACTCAGAAACTGGAGAAAATTCTATACAAATGCAACACTACCGCTTAGCGCTTACCTAGTTGTGGAAAATTTTAGTTACCAAGCTAAAAGTATTGAGCTTCCCAACCTGAGTAAAATAAACCTTAACCGCACCGACACAGAGTATAGGCTTGTCACAGTTACTTAAGCACTACTGAAAATACACTGCCCCTACCTGCATATATATACCATTTGCGGATTCTTCACACTTTTCGAACATAACCTTTAAAAGATCACCCCATTTATGACGTCTTTGGTTGTCCCATAAAAATGCCCCGTACCACACTTCTGTTTGTATAAAAGTACCTTATTTTTGGTTAAATTCAACTTTCACTTGTATTATATTTATAAATTATTCTATTTCATTTATAATTAATATGAATACAAACGGAGGGAATATAAGTGGGCTGGTAATGTCTAGTAAGATAGTTCGTACGCAAAATATTATCAAACCGAGTGCGCACGAATGCGGTACGTTGTCCGTTGGTGTAATTTTATAGACTCGGTTAAGCTTTGTTTGCATGAGGCGGAGGAATATCCTGGAGGTATAACTTCAGCAGGGCTTCAGAAATGTCGGAAGTAACCATGAATTGACCATATACTTGAACCCGCCCGCTGACTGTCGAGCGCACAGTAAAGTTGGTAACGACGGAGGGAAAGTAATCCCATGTCTTAACTGTGAATTAAATGTCAATACTGAAATTATTTATTTTACTCTGAGTTTTTTAATGCATATAAGTGTTAGAATGAGCAAATATATAAAAAAAAATTTCTTTCTTTGATAATTTCACAGTTTCTCTTGGCCGGTACATGAATAAAGTGACTAAACCCGTGGCAATATTAATTTTACATATGGTGGAAGTGAGTGAGGTGAGTGAATAGATTTGGCCGGCTCTTAGCCTCGACGTTTTGAGAGCCGATGAGGGTGAAGTGAGGTGAGTATGGAGCAGCGCTGGGATGGAAGGGTGAGGGAAGCGGGAGATTCCCGAGAAAACCCGCCGACCAGCGGCATAATCCTTCACGATTCCTCCTTGCGAAGATCTGGAGTGAGCCGGGCGGGGATTGAACCCGGTTCGCCTTGGTGGGGGGGACGATCAGTCTAACCGCTCAGCTACCGTAGCCCCACACACATGGTGTAAGAATACAAGGTATGCCTACATGAAGATTTCTTCAAAAGTTGTCAGTGTTCCGTGAACAGTCTATACTTGTGAATACAGATGTGAAACAGAGTCTTATACCATGAACTCCAGCCGCACATGCTAGCAAAATGGCGGCACCGGCCTGAAACATGTCGGAATGCCGTTCGCCAATCAGCGCTTGGTAACTTGCTCGCCAAGTGGATGCCTGGCCAATAAGGAACCTCTCGCAGCACGCAGGAGCCAATAAGACACAAGGCCGGCCCCAGAGCCTCTCCCAGCCAACCCAATCAGAGAATTAGTAAGCCGTTTCGCCGCTGTGTACTTACTTTCACTGTGACATCTCTGTAACCCAGAAGGAAATAAACATCTTCTTCCATGTTCTTACCATAACTATTCCTGAGTTCATTTACACATATCGCGTAAGACTTTGTGCCGCGTATTGATACTTTACAGGCTTCACTTAAGAGGGAAGTACCCTTGCCATCTTGGATTTACGTATTTTCTTCCATAACTTAATATTCGGGGTCAATATTTAAAATCAAATTAGTCGAGGCATAGGAAACATTTTAACAGTTATTTAGAAATACAACTTATTTTTCTTAAATATTAGTTTCACATCTGTAACCATAATCATGTGTTGCTTAATTATTTAATAATGTCAATCCCCATGGCATAATATATATATAATTGTAGCCGTACAATTTCTTTAGTAGTCCCCTATGTCATGTCTAGCTTTGATGTTTTATGCCTGGTCGTGAAATTTTATTAGGAATATTTGTAAGAAAAACCGAAGATGGAATTGATACTACCCCCTTACACGGAGGTGCCTTTGCTACGCGGTGACTATTTGATCAAGTGAGGTTGTGTAAAGACATAAAATCATTTTTTTTAATTTCAAATAAACAAAAACCTGTGATAGACTGTTCGTAGTTACTTCAAACTTTTTGAATCAAACATTAAAAAAATCACCCTATGAAGGTATAATGTGTTTGTTTGTATACTAAATATGTAGAGACCTGAATAATTCACGGATCCATTTTGGGACAAGTTAGAATTCAAAACACGTCCGTTTTTATAACTTTAGCTTTATCAATTGGTCCACACGGTGTTTGACACCTCCTGGAGAACGGTGCCAAAATTGTCGCCTTCCACTCTGACAGCAGACAACCAATGTGCAGTTGATATTGGCATATTTGTATATAAGACTGTAAAGTCTAACCTGCAGGTCAGTGGACTCGTAAATTTTCCAGGTCTCTATAAATATGTTATGTATCACAAGCGTTTTATACTTCGATTATCATAGAAGTAACTTATTTCTGATTAAATTAAACTTTGCCTTATATTTTATATGTAAATTATAATATTTCATTTGTTATTAATATGAATATAAACAGAGAGGAAACAGGTGTGTTAATGGTAATGCTTAATAATAAATAGTTATCATATAAAATATTATCTAAGTTTGTGTGCACAAATACGGTGTGTTGTCCTTTGCTGTAATTGCCTAGATTTAGTTAAGCTTTGTTTGCATGAGGCGAAGGAATATCCTGGAAGTAGAACTTTAGCATGGTTTCAGGAAAGTTGCAAGTAACCGTGAATTGACTAGGTGTACATTCACCGGGTGAGTCGCCCGCGCCTATTTTTCCGTATCTATGCAACCCGCACATATTATCACCCATCTAACAAACATCTCCTCCGTTGTGAAATAATTGCCCTGTGTGTAGCCGTGTCCCTTGCCGTTTACGCACTCGGTACGGCGCCTCGTCTATCAGCTGACCATTCGACGCCGATGTCCGCCTGCACCAATCAGCGGCGGGGAAATAGAGAATCGCTACAAAACAGCACGTGCGCGTTGATTTATTTTCGTCAGTACAGTAAGCAGTGACTGTATTTGTATGTCACATGAAGAAACACAATGGCTCGAAGCGAGGCAGGTGTGTTTTGCTAAGGACGCAATCTTCACGTACCAAAGTATTCGGTAAAAATCGCAATAATCTGTTGCAACACAATAAACGGATGTGCATTCTTTGAAAAGTGACTGATTCTGAACGCATTGCTGACATAACACCACCCGTTCACCTCTCACTGTACTGACGTCAACGAATCAACACGCACGTGGTGTTCTGCTATGATTAGAGACCTGAAGAATTCGCGGTTTCATTTTGAGACCAGCTAGAATTCAAAACACGTGTGGTTAGATAACTTTAACCATTGGTCCACACGTGTTTGACACCTCCTCGAGAACGCTGATCCAATCGTCGCCTTCCACTGTGACAGCAGATAACCAATGCGCAGTTGATATGGCCATATCTGTACATATGACTGTGGAGTCTAGTCTGCAGGTCATTGAACTCGCGAATTTTTCAGGTCTCTAGCTATGATTGATGTTGTGTTATACGGGTAAAATTATGTGCGGGTTGCATAGATACGGAAAAATGAGCGTGGGCAACTCACTCGGTATATTTGATTTACTGACCTCATTTAACGTAGTGGACAGCTTTATAGCTTTTCCTGGCAATATTATGAGATCTGCGGAACGTCTGTTGTAGGCGTAGGTTTACTCTCGCCTACCGGTTCTAATTGTTCCTCGTGTAGTTTCCAACTGCAACATTTTCTTGGAGCAAGTACTTCGTCCTGAAATAATTTAGATTCATGTTTACTCCCGCAGGAGAATCTGAGTTCTTCCACGGGCTGCCTAAATGCGGGATTGGCCTAGAAAAAGGCTAGGTTCTTTATACGTTAAATTATTTTAGGCACGTCTTAGTTACCTTTCATAGAAAAAATACTTTGTCCATCTTTTCCCGGAATACATTACTACAAAAAATTTTTCTATAAAATTTTAATACCGTGAAAATTAAGGGTAAATTAACGTTTATATACTTAACAAAAACACGCAATGTTATTAATAGGGACTGGAAAATGCTTCGAATGCATTTTATAACAAGCTGAACATCAAACAATATGTACATTTATGTTATAGTTGCAATTTTATCACAGTTTACTAGACACGCCCTTACGAAGCCTGAGCCAATACCAGACCTGCAAGGAAACACACGCCGAATTCCGTGTCAACTGGTCTGAGGTAGAACTGTCTAAACACTGGAGCAGAAGCCAGTGAACAGAAAGCTGAGGCTCGGAATTCCATAGTAGAGTGGAGTCTAGCCTACAAGCCGTTCAAAATACATTTTCCTGCCCCTCGTTATTAATTTACTCCTACTTGATCTCTTGTAGCATAGTTGTCTTCTTTAAAGGACACTTTTTTTAAAACGATATCGCGAAAGGTGGCCGAGACACTCGTAAAATCATTTAACATGCCTTTAAATAATACAGCGATGAAAAAGTCGCTTATTCCGCGAACTTCAGCCACACACGCTGTCAAAATGGCGTTACTTACCAGCAACATGTTCGAACCACAGACTAAAGATGAGGTAGACTGATCTCGCTGGCTGTGCACAATCAATCTCCGTGTCTCAACATCGAACTGTTTTTCTGCCCATACGACTAGCGAAAATGGCATGGTTTGGATTTTAGGTTAGAAAACTCTTAACCGCAAGGGTCATTATTCTCTAACTTGTCATTTATCGAGCGTTGTGCGGTAGTCCTANAGGGTCATTATTCTTTAACTTGTCACTTATCGAGCGTTGTGCGGTAGTCCGATCGACACTCCGCAGTAGGTCGCATGAGACCCTGCAGTTAAAATTTGAACGTTTCAATTTTTACAACGTTTGTAAGGCTGAATTGTGACCATTTTTCGTGTAGTCAGGCAAATAACACAAATAAATCAGACTCATTAACTTTGGCGACAACGTGGGCATAAACATAGGCTTAGTTGAAGGATTATATAATGATCGTATTTGTTACATTACTGTTAGTGGTTAGTCGTCTGACAGCAAATCGATATAATTCAACCCGAAGTACACTGTGCGATAGGTTTCACTGCAGTGATGGGCGTACACCGCGCTCTTGCTTTATATCCTTCGCACACGCCTACAGTACTTCGTGCTGCGTATGAGCATGCTCCCTACCGTACCGGACCCCGGGCGATCCACTTATTAACCTTTTGGTCTGTTATGTCTGTTTGTTCCGCAGTTATTTTGATTTATCTATGAGGCCCCGGTGGTGTAGTGGTTAGACTACTCGCCTCACACCAAGGCGAATTGGCTTCGATTCCCGGCGGGGTCACTCCCGGATTTTTGCATGTGAGAATCGTACCGGACAAGCCGCTAGTCGGCGGGTTTTCTCGCGGATCGCCCGTTTCCGCCGCTCCTTCTTTCCGGCGCTGCTCAATACTCATCTCGTTTCGCCCTCGTCGGCTCTCAACTCCTCTCCACTCCACACTTACTTCTAGCAGTTATCACGCCAACCAAGCAATAACACATTGTAACTAAGAAGGAAACCAAGCCACGTGCAACTTATATTGACTCTTCGGTTTAACAGCGCCATGCCACTTGTCACTTGTCACTTGTCATCTGTCACTAGTCACTTCGTGCACGACGGCCACACGAGGGGCAGGAACACATGACCGGTGACGTCAGAGGTTGCCGCAGCGAACACGGCATAGACACAGGGGAGATTTTTTTTGGAATGCGTGACCAACCATAGCCGTGCGTGGTTTTTTTTTTATCACCCACGCATCTGTGCCCTGCCAGGGTAATGCGGGTTCATAAGAAGAGTATTCCTTTAGGTTTCCACTCTTTCTCTTTCCTTTAGTCTTTGGCGCTGACCACTCGTGGATCAGTCGGTTGGTGCACCACCGGTCTGGGGTATGGGAGGTTCTGAGTTCGAATCCCAGGTAAGGCATGGGTGTTAGTTTAGGTTAAGTCATTAGTTAGTTTATAAGCCGTCCCCTCATAGGCCTTCACTCATAACACCGGGGGACGTTAATAAGCCCTTTCCAATCCAATTTTTGTCTTTGACTTCAGATACATGCAGATAGTCTGGAGTAATATTAGACCGCGGTTGTTATGCCGTTCACTCAGTTCCCCGCACTTCCTCTAATCTATTATACTATATATCTAAGCCTTTATATAGCGGCATTAGCTACTTGCTCAATTAACTGATACTCCTCATTCGATTCAATCCCTCTGTGTCGACATACAGCGAAGAAGGAAGCCAACGGACATCATTTCGATCCCCCACTCTCTGTAGCCGGTCCTTTAGTCATGAATCTTGTCTAAATAGCCACACAGTATATATGGCGTGGCGGTTCATGTCATGTGGGCATACCCATCCTCTACTCAGCTGCGCGAGGATCTGGGACCGGGCGTTGTGTCTCATTGGCTACTGTATGCTGCGGAAGGTTCCTACCCACATGACACAGGATATCCTCCGGATATCCTAATTATATATACAATATCTAAAAGTCATCTAAGTCCTACAGTGACGGTCTAATGTATGTCCTTAAGATATCACGTAGTCGATACCAGTTTGTACAACACTTACGGGATATTCATTAGATATTACGAAACCACCAATGGCAATTACTTAAGGTAAATGGCTAAATCTAAAGATGTGCATAGGTCATACACAATATCTATATCATATTTTGGATATTGGGCGGACATTTGTATATATTTTGGTAGTCTTTTGAATGTACCTTTGCTACTCGTTGATGTCTTCGGATATCCAGAATGTCCAAGAGTGTCAGATGTTCTTTGTGTGTCTTTATGCTATATGGTCTGGCGAGTAGGTTACAAGGCGCTGATTGGCGAACGGTATTCCAAAAAATTTCTGGCCAGTGACGTCAAGTTCCTGGCGTGCGGGGCTTGAGTTGGCGGCACGAGAGGCTGTTGCACCTCTGTGTTGTTAATTGCTCTGTGTCGTGGCGGCGACCTATCCCCCGCTAGCGGCCGGACGGAGTGACCGCAACTCTTGGGGAGGGAGGGGGGAGGGGTGCGAACCGCTGCCAAACAGCTCGGCGGCGCGAGGCGAGGGTATTTTTGCCCGGCGAGAGAAGGCGGCAGTCTGCGTGCGGCCCNTGCCCCGCCCGCGCGACCGCGAGTCCTGCCGCGCAGGCAGGTCCTCGCCCACCGCCAGGACCTCTCCCACTGCACCCAGGACCCGCGGTGGTCCCGGGCCCCGGCGGGCCTCGTGCTCACCTCGCCCAGAGCCTACCTGCACCACTCCGCAGATGTATTTCGGGGAATGAGTGTACTATTTAAGTGTGGAGCCGTGGCACGCTGCCTACACGCGGGACCAGCGAGCCTGCCAAGCGCATTCATAACCGAGCCCCTGTGTTGTCGCTCTGTTGCCCGACAAGTGTCGCTTGCCGCGTCCTTGACATACCTGCCCCCGTCAGCCACTCTCACACGCCGCGCAACTCTCTAACACACACTTTGTGCTCTCTCAGTGATCGCTTTCCTTTTCCCTGTGACGAATCTAACCTAGTGTTCAACTCATTTTAGAAAATAATAGTGTGTTTTAATTGCAAAATTTGAAGTGAAATTTGTGAAACTAGTATATTAACGTTTTAAAATGGTAAACATGTAATTTAATATGTTATGGTGACCTTTCGTATGTTAGTTCTCCTCGCCTGTCCCCACCCCTCCCCTTTCCTATTCTCCTGTTGACATAATAAAGTGCGCTTAAGATGGAGAGGAAACTAAGAAGATGCAAAAAAATTACTAGAAAACACGCGACGTTAAAACCAGAGGACTATAGCGACCCTGAAGAAGACATGGCTAGGCAGAGAAGTGAAGTGGTGAGTTCTGCGAGAGAACAAGCGAAGGATCAGAAAAGGAAGAAGCCAACAAGAGAAAGATGGCTGTTGACAAGAAAAACGTGGAGGTACATGGCCGATGCCGGAAGACGTTTGATCCCAGAAGGCTCCCAAAATCGCGTGGAAGATATTCCAAAATTAGAGGCCTACTTCCAAGAAGTTTGTCAGAAAGAGAAACGATTCCTTCTGTGGCGCAAAAGCTCCTACCCGGGAGCGTTGAATTTCAGGGTGTACAGGAAGAAGCAGAGGGATAGAAAGAAGTGGGGCAGCTGCAGAGAGAATGCGTCTTCGGCCGATGAGGCAGAACAGCAGAAAAGGCTCTTCGAAGTCGAAACGATAAGTGGAGGGAGGTTCGATATCCAGAAATTGCGACAGCAATTTCTAGACTCCGGTCCACCAGTTGGGCAAACAGGTGACGAATTTGCAATGAGGCACAAGGCACTAAAACCAATTCCATATCAGACTCGATATCTTCCTGATGTGCCGGAATGTTCGGCAACTCAGCAAGAGGACGTATCTCCAGAAGACGATGAGCGTGAATTGATGGACACATTACTATACTTGCTTAGCAGGGAGCAGTATGGTGATCCAGATGAGAAGAACGAAGAAGAAGAGCAGAAGGCTGTAGATTATACAAAACTGTTGTGCCAGCTAAAAAGGTATTTGTCTCAGAGCAATAGTGGAGCTGCACAGATTGCCACTGATAGTGATCAGGATATGTACAAAACTACCACAACAGACTTTGAGAACAAGTCAACAGGTGCTAATAGCCGCACTAGAGAATATCGAGTCTCAGAAGAAAGTACAAAAAGTGAAGTTAGTTTGAGAAACAGGAAAGGATTGCTCACTGATGAATATGAAGAAAATCGCGAGGCAGTGACGCTCAGAAGTACACCACAGTCAACAAGGGATGATGATTATAAATACGGCTATGATAGGGTTAATCTAAGGAGAAATGCCAATTCAGTATCATCAAGCACAGAAGATACAAAAGCAGACAAAAATTTAAAATCTAGAGACGAATTTCAGAGTGGCAGTCAACCTAGAAGTGGGTTCGTGTACCAGTTAGGTAAGACAAACTCAGATGTTCACCCGCGAACAGCACCCAGTCACTCTTCAGTATCAGGACAGCAGAATATTCCAGGGCCATCATATCGTAGAATACCACGAACGGGAAGTGGTAATGTGTATTTCGAAGGAGACCACCTCCAGAAGCTATTGATAGAGACTCTGAGACGGTACTACAACAAGTCTAACAGCAGGGATAAAGTAATAACTGATATTCTCACCGACAGGAAAGTGCTGGATAAACTGTACTTCGATTTGCGCAAGGCGCGCAACTTTAAAGGCAGAAGTGGCCAAACAGATGCACAAGACAAGGACAGGCACAATTGGAAAACGTCAACAGAGAAAATGTACGATGTTAGAAATGAAGGTGGAAGATATGACCACAATGATTCCCTGATCAGAGGCTGGAAAGGCTCCGAGAAGACAGCGGCAAAAAGACCATGTGATTTGCCTCTCTACACAAAGCCACCCACTATAGCAGTCGAGCAGGAAGCGGAAGCCCGCTGGGCCAGTAAAATGGTTCAGACTTTGCCTGTCCCAGAAGAAATTATGACTGCAATAGAAGAATTCTCAAAAAGAGAAAAAGAGAAGCCCCCAGAGCAAAAAGAAGAAAAGGAAGAGAATGAACTGAAGCCACCGCCAGTGGTGACGCGGAGAAGAAGTAGTGTGGACCACGACGACGTATCTCCCTCTGTAAGCGACACGATCAAGCGCTACCTTAAGATGGCGCGCAAGAAGAGCGTGGATGCAGACAAGGTGGACAGGTTCAAACGGGTGAACTACGACCGGAACCTGAGGAACATCAAGCCCAAGGGCGAGATATCGCGGCCCGGGGACGACGACGGGCTGAACAAAGGCTGCCAGACGGAGGAGACATGGGTGGCCACCCTCAAAGAGCTAAAGCTGAACGACATAGGGGTCCTGTCTGAGGAGGACGATTACCAGAGGAGCAGGGTGACCAGCTGCCGTAGCAGTTTCGACAGCACGACGTACGACGAAGCGCTGCTGTCTCCGCCATCGCCGGTGCACGGCAAACCGCATTCCCCCGGTATCCTGTCCTCCGGCCAGTCCTTTCTGTCCAACCTGCTCCACGGCCGACACCACCACGACATGTCTCAACCTGGTTCTCCTGTCGCAGTCGGTGCCGCCATGCAGAAGTCCAAGTCGTCGTCGAGCGTGGTGCACCAAGGCAGCCGCATCGTCGCCAGGAAGATCTGGAGGACGCGCTCCAAGAGCCAGAGCCGCGCCGTGCCGTCTGTCACGTCCACGTGGACTCCCCAGGTGAGTCCCTGCCACCTGTTCTCTGCTATAACATTGATGTGCTGCTCGCTGCTGGCTGGTGTACCCACTGCAGCTGCTTCATGTCTACTGAGCACCTTCACTTGGGCGGCTCTCTCCCCCCAGGGCACACCCCTCCAACACAGTCTGACCATGATCTTCCGTGTCTTGATGGCTAACACGGTCAAGGCGTTACAAGCCCATTATCCCAGTAATCTTGTTTCATTGTGCACGTACGTACCATGCCAAAACAGCAAAGTGTATCAATATACTGAACCTGAACACGTAAGAGACAGATGATTAAAATCATTAATATATTAACCCCTTAACACATTATCTCAAGTATACTCGTCCACATATGACATGCTGCGGGACAGGTAAAATAACGATCACTACTGTGCAATTCCAGACGCGAGCACCATCGCAGACAACGCCTTTATCTGGGCAATCCTATTGATCGCTGCTGACTATTTTGTAATTGGTTGCTTCTACTGAAATACTTTCCATATGTTCCAAAGTGTCAGTTGTAGGAAATTTGTAATTACTATTTCACAACAAAAATTTCCTCTTTTGCAACAGCGGAAATGAAAAATTAATGTATTCGTTAAGGGGTTAATGCTAAAAAAAATGTTATTGCACTCAGGTATGTAAAACAAAATGATGTCAATTAAAATAGTGTCTGTTTTTTAAATTTTACACATTTAATAATACGCCGAAGACATAGAGCTACTCTTCCTATTGTACTACCAAGTAAACTTTACCTTAGTTATAGCTCGCATTAAAATATACTCTGTTACAATCACGGATTCTTTTTTCTCCAAATATTGTTTTGCAAAGTACTCCGTTAACCATGAAGCAGCTGCAGTGGATGTAGATTCATGTCTTGTCTTGTGTCACGTGTGAGTGTGTGACAGAAGCCTCCTCTGAGAACAAGGCTTATCTTATCATTTTGATCCTCATGTTAACTGCTTTGGCACCAATGGCCAGAGTTATACAAAAACACGTGTTTTAATTCTAGCTTGTACGAAAATGAATCCGTGAATTCTTCAGGTCTCCATGCTGTATAATTTCGCGAATTCATTTTAAGAACTCGTGTGCGTTTCGGTTACGTTTGCAATTGAATCACAGTTTGGTAGACAAGCTAATAAGATGATTGAGCAAATAACAGACTTGCAAGGAAAAATCAGCGAATCCTGTGCCACCTCGTCTGAAGTAAAAATGGATACGCTTTGGAGCAGCAGCCAATGAACAGAAAGCTGATGCTCAACATCAACAATTCATACTGCAATAGACTCTAACCTACAAGTAGTTTGAAACGTGAAATTTTCCTGTCCCTTGTCATTATGGGGGCATATTTTCCGCGAAACAATTCCGCGACTTGCTTTCCTATACACTTGGGCTCAGTGTCGCGCATCTGAGGTGTCTGTCTACCAATAACGAACGTTCAGTGTCTGAGCAACTTAATTCTGATTGGCCCAGTTAGGTAATAAAAAAAATGTTCTTGCGCACAACAAAATGTATTTACGATTTTCTGCATGGCAAATAAAATCATTTCTTTCCGGTTGTTTTGTTTCAAGTAATGAAGTTTTGCTTTAATTCAACTATAACATTAGAGAAATATAGGTTTACTATCAAGAATATTTTTTCTTTATGTGTTTTTGTTTTATGGAAACATTAGCTTTCGTTATAGCCAGGAAATAGACCTTCTTTGAAGTGTTTTTATTCACAAAAAAGTTACTCGTACCAAGGGTTGTTGTTTAGAAATATAAAAAGTTCTCTGTCGTACATTGTACTTTTGTCGTACGTAAATGTCGTCCCAACGCAAACATTCATAAACCAATGTATTGTGCAATTACGAAATTGCACCTGAGAATATGTACAGTTCTCCTGTAGACGTTCTAGGTTATTATGAAGTACAGGGATTCTTTATATCACTAACCTCAAATCTTCCTAAGAGGCGATATTCATTATATTCTATCCCACGGTACTACCCGACATAACCTTCCCATCAAAAGTACTTTTAACAATATAAGACATAGTTTTCGTATTGTAAAGGGCGTTAGTCTAGCAACACGAGGGTGCGCGTTCGAGTCTCGGAGCCGTCCTAGTACATTCTAAGTGAACATAATTTTGAATGATTTGTTGCTTCTCTCTTATTAACTAATCACGGATTGTTTCGGAGTACAAATGTTCTTTACGGTGGAAATGACATTACTACAAAGACATCTGCTGGAACTATTGTAGAGACAATGCAAAGTTACCACAGCCATTACTACAGGGGCCGCGGTGGTGTTGTGGTTAGACTACTCGCCTCCCACCTGGGCGAACCGAGTTCGGTTCACGGTGGCGCCGCTCCCGGATTTTCGCATAAGGGAATCGCGCCAGACGATGCCGCTTGTCGGCGGGACTGCTCCGTACTCACCTCGCCACGCCCTCGTCGGCTCTCAAGGCCACCAAGAGCCACACAAATCCCTTCACTTCACGTCATTACTATTGTGTTTGAGGCAAGCCCACTTTGCAGTGGTTCATGTTTTAACAACTTTCTCTTTGCGGCAACAAATCGAGTGTTATATCTAAGAGAGCGTTTCTTACAGCGGCAAAGCCAGTGGCCAGTATCCAAACGGAAGTCGCAAGCATGCACGTAGCGTATCGAAGCCTAACCTCCGCATAGGATACATCTATTCGCGATAAACAGATGGCCGTACTCATGGGTGGAAGAAAATACAGGACTGCTTGATGAGCGTTTCGAATGCGTCACGTTGGCGCACGAGTGTAAGCATAATGGACGTTTGTGGTGTTCTGTGACAGTCGAATAATTAAAACAGTTTAAAGTTATTATAATAATAAATCATGTCTTACATGGTTTGTCTAATTAAAGAAGGAAACCTAACTATAACGATAAAGTTTTATATTCGGCAAATATTAGTATTAAGTAAATAAACAGTTGTATAGAAAAAAACGGCTAATTATAACGTATTATTTGCAGCTAATGAAACGTATTTAATTTATTAGTATTATCGCTTTCCTTGAAATAAAAACTGCAAGATCTTTTCGGCGTGAAAAAAAACGTACTTTCCTGGTTTACCTTGTTATTTCAGAAAAAAGCATTTATTTATTCATGCCAAAGGGAACCATAACTTCGTCGGGGATTTCTGCTGTGCCGGACGTAGATGAATGCCGTATTTACTAACATTTTTCATGTCTACAGCTATTTTGAATAAATGTATTGCTGAAGCAACGAACTTATACACTTCTGTTGACAAATTGTCAGCTCGGCCGGAAACATAAGTTGCTTTATAAACAACGAGAATGAAATTTTTCTGACAGGTTATCCATCTGTAACTAAGTAATCAATTCCTGCAGTATTTTTAACGCGATTTGTAAAGTATGCATATTTTCGTCGGCTGAAAGCATTGCTTTTGTATTAAACAATAAAAAAAGAACAAAAAACTGCTACGCACACACACAGCTTTTTATTTAGTTGCCTCGTGGATTTCTACCACTATTTACCACTTTTCATGACCCATTTAATAATTTTTAACATTATTTATCATATAAAAAACAGAACATTAAATAATTGAACTATTTTAAAGATTTAAGTTTCTAGAAATTCAGAACATATTATAAACTCAATAAATACATTTGGTTAGTAAAATTATTCATCAATGTACGAGTACCAAAACAATACATGCACCTTGCTGATATTATGGCCAACAAAATAATGATAGAACAAGTATTGTATGATAATTGCCAGGTGAATTATTCGTACTTCGTTGGAGGGATGGGTGCATGTAAACTACTTCATTAGTGTAACTTCGCTCTAATGATACAAAACACTGGAGTATGACATACTCGGATAGTAACATGTAATATTTAATAAGCCTATACTGGACCTGCAAATATACAAGTGATATTTTTTAATTTTGGTAGTTGTGTTAAAATATATTGCATAACCTTATTAAACTTACAGCTACAAGTTTATAACCCCATAGCGAGGTGTATTTTAAACTACAATATGCCATAACTGCCACATATGTTGCAACATTTACGTGTTAGTCATGCATAACGAGTTTGGCATAAATGTTTAAGAAAGTAGTACTTATCGTTGAATGCAATGCATTTTATTACATTTTTGATAAATTTGTTATTATGAGTGGAAGCACAAAGAATAGAAGTCCTTCCTCAGAATGAGTTGCTGCATTCTAATTCTACATATGGCGGGAATTAAATTTAAGTAGTGCTCTCACAAAGATCTTTATTTTACAAAAAGTTTATATAAGAATACTAATTTTCTGTCAGTATGCCTATGTAATTAACTGCACTCGACTAAGGTTTTTGTCATTTCGCAATCTGTTATCCATTAAAAACAAACTCCTAGTATGGAAACGAAAAAAAAACGTACAATTTAAGACTTCTTAGCTCCTGTGATAATTCTAAATGCCTGCAGAGCCTGATTTTATTACAATTACAGAGTGGCGAGCAAAAATAGTACAACAGTGAGCCACTCCTCCATATTTTAAGATACAATATTTTAAGGAACAATCAGATGACCTAGTTAATATGTTGTGACGAATACAAAAATATAACCAAATGTACGTACTTCTAAAGAATCTTCTAACACATTTATTTGCGTTTTTAATTAGTCTTCTGCGATATACCTTTCAATTACCTACACGAACACATATATTTGTACCCTATGATCAACCCGTTCAGTCCCAAATTAATTTCTGAGCTCAAGTGTTTCAATCGTCGCATTTTTCTTATGGGCGCTGTACCTGTGTCGAGAGTATTCTTCTCAACCAGTGAACGACACACTGTGTATTCGTTGTTGTCTAGAGTAACAATTAGTAAACGAGAGATGCTGGAACTTCAACAAATCAGATTTCTTGCAAGAAAGATGCTCAAAACACCGGCCACCGATTCCTTATTGTGTACAGTGCCAACCATAAATATCCTTCAGGTGCAACATGTCCTGTTTCGAGAACATGGTGACTGAATGGGTTAACCCAGCTTAGATGAAGACAGAACACCTCTGATTCAACCAAATTCCAAGGTTTACAGTGTTTTGGAATAGTTGTAACGTATGCTACACTGTACATCAAAATTATGAATAGCTAATATTCTTCAGTGACTACACAAAATATATATTTTTAACTGTATAATTATTTTGGTGTAATTTCAAAACCAAACACGTTTTTTGTATGTCACATTTTCATAGTGAACTTACAAACACCAAAAAACCAGTTGCTACAAGAACACAAAGCAAATACACTGCCCTGATCCAAAACATACTATGAATCTCACAGGACTTTGTCACCACACAAACTGCTCTTTAACAAATTGAAATTTGTACAACTTACCATTGGTGGCTACTAGCCATAGTGCAGGCCTGCAACTAGGCCCTACAGTGATGGTTGTTACACGATATTCCATGCTCAGCAAGAACCATGATGCTATGTCGATTCTTGATATCAAGTGTTCGGATTGTTACGAGTCAAATTAGGTCCTGAGCATGACGTATTATGAATTATAATAATATAAAACTAAACTGTGTTAAGCATTTATTCTTAAGCGTGCCTTGTAAGGGAAATATTCTTTTTTGACATTTAGTAAAGGTTTTGCAAGGCTCCCAGGGGGACATTGGCAAGCCCAGCAAATTTTAAACATTAGTGTTTGAAATATATATATCACACACAAAACTGAAGAATTCAGAAATACAACACATTTTTTAGACAAAAAAATATTTTTGTCAACGGTGTTTCAGACAGTCGCATGTTTTCAAAAAGTGGATAATGTAAATAATTTTAAAAACCTTTATGTGGCTGTGTTTACAAACTGATGACATCAGAAGCTAGAGAAGGAACTGGATTTCAGACAGCGTAACTACAATGTTATCTCTTTAAGTATATGACTATTTATGGGGTAAAAAATTTGTAGAAGTTTCAATTCAGTTTATTTTAGAATTCCGAAATTTCTCCTGTCTTCGTTGATATACATATTCGAGGTTTTATAAACGCCAATCCATTTTTTTCGACAACGGCCCTTGGCACAGAGTAAGTAAAGCTGCTTTGGTAGCTGATAGGTTAGGTCCACTAAATGAAATACATTTTTCATAAGCCTATTTGCCCAGCATAAAATTCCTTTATTTCTCACATCCATGTCTAAAGTTGCACAATATTTGAAAGATAGACTACTCCAAAAAACACCTGGCGATATAACTTATCAACCCAGTATGTGAATAAACATTAATATTCATTACAACAACTCATCATATATCGGTCAAGTAAAATTATTTAATTACACTTTAAAATTCCTACTTTTCTGCCACGCATTGAATGAAAACAAATAAAAGTCCATGTTTATAAATAAATGTAAGCTTCCTAGCCTATAAAAAATACTGAAGTCCGTAAATTTCTTACCTAATACACAACTACTGTCTTGCCACAACCGGCTTTATATTATATTTCACCACCTTTAAAAACATATTCAATTTAAATGCGCATTGAGAGTAATATTATATCTTAAACATCTCTTCATCTTTACTCCTGCAAAAACAGCATTAGCCAATACTTCCTATTTATTAATCGCTGTTTCAACAAAATAAAACGCTGTTTTTTATACATTCTTATGGGTTATTCCAGGCAGGTGTCATTTTGTGACGTCACAAAATTATAGTGATATAAATATACAACGCGCTAAAGCTCGCCATTATATCTGCATCGAGGCCGTACTGATAACGTGATACATTTATATTATATCTAGGTATATATAATTGTGAATTCCTCCCCGGTACATGAGACATCATGAATTCGGTGACATTTCAACATTTCTGCATTAGCGTACACTAGCAGTGAGAATGGTTAACCGATTCCACTTACAGGAATTACAGCGATTGCAGCGATGTACAGAATGCCTGTAACTTGAAGCCGCGTCTACACACAGAGTACTTAATAAAGTAGAGATGAAATGCTGACGTACGTGTACCGCAAACTCCAGTCACACATACCAACAAAATGGCCTCACCGGACAGCAATATGGTGGAACGTCGTTCACCAATCGGCTAGTGGAGACTTTCCGCGCCAGTCGACAGCCCGATCAGAAGGGAACTTTCCATAACGTCAACAAGTTAATGATACCCGAGGTCAGTTTCCAGAATTCCGCGCGGACAACGAGCGTCCGAGTTCACTTACATCAAAAGAAACGCCACATAATTACGCTTTTATATAGTGACCTACTCTGTAAGCACAGTGGTGCAAAACGCGGCTTTATCGCCCTTCGTTCGGCATGCCGGCGACTTTCTGTCACGTGTCTGTCAACACCGTAGCCACGTAAACTCGCAGGTGCCAAGACATTCGCGTTTTGAGGACGAGTTAGATTTCAAAACACGTATATAGGTTGTTCACTGTTAATTGAACACTTTTCGAATCAACTTTTGAAAAATGAGCTTCATATGTTTTAACTGGTACACTGACTGGCGTGCGCCCAGTAAAGTTGGAGTTGGTACCATCGGAGAAAAAGTAGTTCCACATCTTAAAATTGTATTAAAAGTGCTAGGCAAACATTTGTTAATATTTACATGATTTCTGTTGCTTTCTGTTTTGTTAGCATATAAATATGTAAGTGTAAGAATTAGCATATTTGTAAAATATTTAGTTTACTGATATGTTCATAGTTTTGCTTGACCGACGCACGAATAAAGTGAGCAGGCCCATGGCAACGTTAATTTTTTACATATGGTGGAATGAGTGAGTGAGTGAGTGAAGATATTTGGACTGCTCTTAACAGCGAGGTCTTGAGAGCCGATGAGGGTGATTGAGGTGGGAATGGAGCAGCGCCGGAATGAGAGGGCTGGGGAAACGGAAGATGCCCGAGAAAACCCGCTGACCAGCGGCATCGTCCGGCACGATTCCCACATGCGAAAATCTGGGAGTGACTCGGCCGGGGATTGTACCCGTTTCGTCTTGGTGGGAGGCGAGAAGGCTAACAGCTCAGCCATCACGTCCCCCATATGGAGGAAGAATACACAATGTGCAAAGAAGTAGATCTTAAGCAGTACTTTCAAAAGTACTCATTTTATCGTGAACATCCTACGCACACAATTTATAATTAGACTCTGGAAAAATTGCGAAAAATTTTTGAGCCAACATATCTGCAATAACTCTTCAACTAGTTTATCATGTTATGATCGGATGGTCAACATTTTATTCGGCAGAGCTTTTTACAGACAGGTCACAAACATTCTTCTCTCTAGTAACAAAAACCTATAGTAACAAAAACACGAGGTAGTAGCATCTTAGGTAGGTTTATAATCGATTTACAGTAACCTTAAACTGCGTACTTAGAATTTGAATCAATGTGTTCAAGGATATTTATTTATGTCTGCAGTGTGCGGGTTGTGTACGGGTCGTGTGCGTTCTTGGATTTTGGATTTGGATTTGGAATGTACTTATTATCGTCACCCGGTGTTATGCCTGAAGGCTTACCTGGGGTCGGCTTACAAACAACATATGACCTAACTTAAGCCAACTCCCGTGCCTTCCCTAGGATTCGAACCAAGAACCTCCCGCACCGCAGACAGGAGGCGCGCCATCCGACTGCGCCACGGGAGGTCGACTGTGTACGTTCTTGGGTTGACTTTAGATGTCGTTATATTTTATATCTTAAGTATAAGTCAAGACGAATTAGTCAATAAGAGCCCAGTGAAAGTTGTTGTTGGTGAGAAACTGTATTTACATTTTGTATTTAAGTTACTTCGTGTCGTTAAATCGTATCCAATGACTTATTAAATCGGGTGGCTGTATTCTTGTGTGTTTAGAGAACTGTTCTTCACGTTTCAGTTCTTATAAGAAACATTAAAAAATTTATTTTATTTAAAACTTTTTCATATTTATTGACTTAACTGCAAAACTGATTTCCCTGTACTTAAGTAGTCATTAGCACAAATCTTAATTCTTCAGTATTGAATCATATAGCTATATTTACATGCATAACGTCATGTAAAGGCTGGTTTATGATTAAGTACTGAAAAAATTAATACTAGTACTTATGACTCGATAAGTACGCGTAAAATAAATTTATCAGTTTTGGATTAATTTAATAACCTGTTCCAAGAACTAAAACATGGCGAACAGTTCGTTAAACACACGAGAATTCTGTCGCCAGATTTAATAATTCATTGGATACAATTTCAAGACACGACATAACCTAAATCCAAGATGCAAATACAGATTCCCGCTAACAACTAGTGCTGTACTATGATGGGCTACTTCGTCTTGACTTGTAGTTAATATATAAAATATCATCATACCTCAAGGCAAACCAAGAATGCACACGAGCCGTACACGATCCATTCACTGCAGCCATAAACTAATACCCTAGAAAACATTGAGTAATACACTGAAGAGCCACAAAAACTGGTACACCTGCCTAATATCGTGTAGGGCCCCCGCGAGCACGCAGAAGTGCCGCAAGACGACGTGGCATGGACTCGACTAATGTCTGAAGGTATGCAGGAGGCATTGAAATCTTCGGCAATTTGAGAAAGGGTTGCCCGTCTGTCGCGTTTAATGATTCTCGTCAGTCGTCGTTTGTCCCGTTCGTTCACGATCTTTTTTCCGGCCGCAGCGATGTCGAAGATTTTATGTTTTACCAGATTCCCGATATTCACGGCACACTCGTGAAATGGCCGTACGCGAAAATCTAAATTTTATCGCTACCTCGGAGATGCTATGTCCCATCTCTCGTGCGCCGACTATAACACCACGTTCAAACTCACTTAAATCTTGATAACCTGCCATTGTAGCAGCAGTCACCGATCTAGCAACTTTGCCAGACGCTTGTTGTCTTATATAGGCGCTGCCGACCGCATCGCGTTACTCTGATTGGTTCCATGCCTCTGTTATTTGCCTATACCAGTTTTTTTGGCTCTCCAGTGTATTTAAGGACAGTAAAATCTCGCGTTTTGAAAGACGTAAATGCTATACTCCACGGTCCTGCGTATTTTCGAGCCTCAGCTTTCTGTCCGTTGGCTGCTGTCCGGGTGTGTAGTCAGCTTCGCCTCAGAACAGGAGGCACGGGATTCGTTGCTTGTTTCCTTCCAGGTCTGTTATAGGCTCGGAGTTCGCGTGGGCGTAGCTCATAAACTGCGATCCAATAGCAAACTTAATAGAATTGTTGGTATGTTTGAAGCATAGCTTATCCTAAAATGAATTCGCGAAATTTTTCAACCTCTGGTCACATTCTAAGCACACAGTCTACTGTTACGCCGTCGGATCAATCGCAGTCACGCTTTAACGGAAGAAAACTGTCGGCCATGTTTACAGTACGTTGGAACCTGAAAAAATGAACTTTTCCCGCAATCAACCATTGCCGTTATTGATAAGATATCTGCTTTGGAATACTCCGAGTCAACAGCAGAATCCCGGAATTTTCGCGATTTTATTTAGCATGAAACTAGACCCGACAATAATTTGTGTAGTCGAGCCATAGTCGATCGGCTGTGTATCTGTATGTTTCGTTTTTCTTTTGTTTTTTTTTAAATAGCATTCATGTAATCTATTTTATACACACAATAATGAATAGATAGAGACACGAAAATTTCGCGAATTTATTTGAGAATAAGCTAAACTTCAAACACGTGTACATTTGACTTCCTTTTACAATTACATTGCAATTTGTAAGCCACGCCCAGAACGAATTCTACCCAGTAACTGAACTGCAAGAAAAAGAGCACCGAATCCCATGCTACCTATTCTGGGGCAAAGCTTGGGCATCAGCCAATAAGCAACTAGTTGAGGCTCTAGTACGCTAAGGATTTTGGCGTCTAGATGGTTGCCAAATGAATCCGAGAAATTTCCGGGCCTCTATACATTTATATTAGACAAGTCTTATAAACTACACACTATGAAGACTCTTCATTGAAAGTATCTGGTTACACATATACAATTAAGGTTACACATATAAATAATGTAAAGTCAAAATTTTTTCTTCTCTTCCTCTTCTTGACCTTGGTAGGCTACCAGTACCCAAGAACACGTCATCATTATATTAAAACAAAACAAAATAGAAGGAGGAGGAGACAAATGTACAATATATAATAATAGTTTTTCAATGTTCATTATTTAAGTATTTTTCAACTGAATAGAACGCATGCTCAGTAAAAAATCTCTTCATCTGCTTTTTAAAAAATGTTGTGTTCAAAAACAAACCTATTGTAGATTTTGAGGAAGTTTGTGGGAAAGCTGATTACAAGAGCAGGAAGACATTTTCTTTTTCAGAAATTTTACATTTACTGAGTGTATGTGAACGTGTTTTTTAATTCTGGTGTTGCACTTGTGACAGAAGTTTTTTTCTCATATAGATTGCTGTTCTTAAACATTAATGTAAGGAATAAATTCACGTACTCACATGCAAATTGTAGAATATTTGTGTTATTAAAAAGGGGTAAATATGAATCTGAATTTTTTTAAAATTAAATATTCTTAGAGCTGCCTTTTTCGTGCAATACACGTTTTACCGTCAGTAGATTTACCCCAAAAATTATACCGTATTTCATAATGGAGTAAAAACATGCAAAATAAACCATTCTTATAGTTTAGACCTTAGAAACACTGCGTAGAGCAAAACAAGCGTAACTAAAATTTGAGTCAATTATTTAATGTGAGATATCCAGTTTAGTATATTATTCAAGGCCAAGACACGTGGGTACAGTTAACTAACTAACAGGTACGCGAGAATTTCGCGAATTCAATTTAGGACAAGCTAGACGTAAAACAAATGCGTATTTCTGCCGTGTCTGCAATTGGGTCACAGAAATCGCCAAGTGAACTCTGAGCCAATAAAAGACCTGCAAGGAAACAAGTAGCCATTCCCAAGCCACCTGGTCTCGGGTAAAACCCGCTAATCACTGAACAGAGCGCTGAGAGCTGAAAACACACAGGGCGATGGAGTCTGTCCTAAAGGTAGTTTAACACTTTGGGTGCTACAGACGTAATATTACGTCACTTGGATTCAGCTGAGTTGTAAGGAGTTTGCCGAAATATTGTGACTTCCGTATTGTTGGAAGACGTGGGCGAAGAAACATTACTTCACCAGCAGTTTTCACAGGGTTCTCTGCTACGTAATGTTACCTCAACAACGCTCAAAGGTGTACATTTCTCAAATGAACAGAATTGATTGGTAGGGAGCCAGCCAGTATTGAAGGTTGTGCAGTGTAGTGGGCGTGTCCGCTGTATTGCGAACCAATAGGACGATTGCAAATAGGAATGCAGAGAATAAAAGAACTGATGATCATGCAACCGTGAATATATGTAGCTCACTACTAGCTTGTCTTAACTCTCAGTAAACGTTCACCGCACCCGAACTGTTAAAACGTAAAATTTTCCTGTCCCTTTTCAAAACATTTGTCTGAATTAATACCAGTATTTCCATCAGTCTGTTTGCCGTTCTTGGTGAAAAAGTTCACTATATGTTTTTTTTGTAAGTTATAATTAGATTTTTTTAGCAGAAAACCACGAATTTGACTATATAAATACTGTTTGCTAGTTGTCTAAGTTAATCTGCTGGATCTCCACAGACTGGGATATTGGTATCATCTGCAAATAAAGTGCGAGTAGTGTTTTGGTTTGAGGAACTTGGGAAATCAATCCTATGAAAGCAGTGGGCTCATAATTGGGCCTTGTGGAACCCCATGCTTAATTTTACCGGGTTTAGAAGGAAAATCAAGTTAATTTTGTTTTCTTTGATACATGGCTGTTGCTCTCTGTTTGAAAGGTATGATTTCATTAGTCTTTTAGTTATACCCGTGACTCCATATAACCTCAATTGGTTTTTCGCGAAAATATTTACGCGGAGGCTAGATTTAAATATCCTATTTCCACACTTACAGCTTGTCTTTGCATGAAGACATGCTATTACATGAGTGAGCCAATCATAATTAAGTTTCTCTGATATTGACAGTCCGCGATTCGCGGGCAGACAGATAAGACGCGTAATAATTCAAATGATCCAATCACGGGAGAGGTTCTGAAGTAAACTGTTTTGGAACACGACCTGTTCTAAATTCTTTCCGCAAAAAACAGGTGCCCCTATATATAAGAACATTATGATTTACTCATTCAAATGTTTCAGTAAGGTCACAAGAAATTTCAGTAGCTGGCAACATTTTATCAAGTACATTTAGGTTGTCATTTGTTACCCCAGGTTAAGGAAGTCGGGAATTCGGTTCATGTTTTCTTACAGGTTCGTTATTGGCTCGAAGTCGTCCGAGGCGTGTCTAACAACCGATGAACCAATGAAAAAGGAACTCTAAAACGGACGTGTTTGAAGTATAAGTTGTCCTCAAACTAAGTCGCGAAATTTACGGGCTTCTAGTCATTCGCAGAACTAACAAGGAAACAGGAAAGTACTGTCGTACTACCTGACCTAGGTTAAAACTGACCACTCACTGGTGCAGCCATTGGTCAAATAGCAGAGGATTGAGTACACTGAGGAACATGTAATGTACCGTAAAGGCCGCTAGGTTCCCGTGCTTTTTTCCGCGTGTCACAAACCTCACCTACATTACAAAAGCACCGCATTATTCACGTCTTTTATTGCGGAAATGACGGGCCCAAGACTAGATGTTACACATTACATAAGCTGGTGCTGCCCATTGGCCTTGCGTATGTGGTAGTTACATACTTAGGAGGCTTAATATATTTGTAATCAATAAATTACATATATACATATATATATATATATTTGCAAGGAAAATGGCTTATGATTATTCTACTGCAACTATTTGTAAAAATGAGTTTTGAAACAAAATGTACAATGCTGGAGGTTGTCAGAAACAAACGGACTGATCATTTACATTTTGCACCAGGACTAGGCGTTACGTCCGCTTATAGGCGTTTGAAAAAATTAACTGCCAGTTGACTCAATGGACTCCACCTTACATTTTGGCCGCTAAGCTCCTTATTAAGTTGGCAGCGAATTATGGAAAACAGTTCCTGGTATTTGTTATATATTTCGAATGTAATGTTTAAATTTATGGCAAGTCAAGTTTGTTTTTCCTGCTTTGCACGCATTAGATTACAAATTTGCACAACAGTATCACATTTAGCTTCCCAGAAATTTCACGTTTTCACTTCAATGGCGTATGGATAATGCCATTAGACCCATGGCTATGTAAATTTACTCATGTCAGAAGGATTCAGAATTATATTAAAAGTAGATTTTAAGCAGGGCTTTCAAAAGTGCCCCACTAACACCTTGAGGCCTACGCTCAAGTGTATCTCAAGCAAAAATATTTAGAAAATTAATTTTTTATTGAAAAGAAAACTAGCATTTTCACGCATTCGTTGTACTGTCTGTGTTTAACAGGATTTTACAAGAACTCTACAGAGCTCAGTAACGATACATTTCCTGACTACAACCATATTTTTGTTACATCTTGACAAACGGACTGTTGTGATTGTAAAACATATTACACAAATAAATACATTTGATTGGGATAAAATCAACTCAGCGCCTTAGAGGCAGATGACCAGCAAATAATGAACGGCTGTAGAGCTCAGTAAGCGTGTCCATTGTCATGTCGGCCACTAGAACAGCAGTGAGTGGGAACACAGAGGCCAATATAACCGGTGTGTCCTGCAGTGATGGATATAAGTAACTCACTTATAACTAGGGCCACTACCTTTTCGCGTAAAAATCGGAGCTCACAGTAGACTCCAATACTATGTACACGCCTCAGCTGTTGTTATACCTCCATTGGCTGCTGGTGCCGTGTCCGTCTTTGACCAAGCCACTCAGGACTAAGTAACTCTGACCCTGGACCTTCGTGATTCATGCCCAAACGGTTAACAAGGGTCAGAACATTATTTAGCCAATCAAAGAAGCTGGACGACCCTACAGTGCTTTGGGCTCTATCTTGTCTAGAAATATTTTCGCGAAATGTCACTGCCTCTATTATAAATTGTCTTGGTTGTCTTGTAAAGCGTTAACCGTGAATATACCATACAAGAACGTATCTAAATTTTGTGATGCATATAAAAATCACTATTTGTTTTATAATTATTAATTGACGACTTGTTCAAACTTCACATTATTAAACTAGTTTCAAGGCCAACTTATTTAATCAAGTCTAAGTTTCAGGGTGGGGGGGAGGAGGAGGGAAGTAGCCTCTCCCCCGAAATGCATCCGCCACTGGCCACGCGTACACAATGGGCGCGTTCAGTGGGTGTAAGCGTTTCTGCAACCGCGCTTTCCGCGTCATGTCAGATGCACCGCTGCAAGGCAGCGCTCGTGCATATGTCGCAGCGGAAACAAAGGCAGCGCTCGTGCATATGTCGCAGCGGAAACATCTAACTACTTTATCTCTCCGCTGCAAGCAGACGACAGACACTAGATGAGGTGCCCAGGTGGTTTCATCGTTGTACAGTGGCGTGTGGTGAACTGTTGCAAGATAAGCTGGTGCTTGCTCACGGCTGTACATTCTCGGTGCACGCAGCAGGAGCCAGTAACCACATTGCAGTCTAGGGAAACTGAATGCATATCGACCACTCACAGGCGAGCAGCGAGGGACCCGTTACAGGCGTCCTGTGGCGTCACCTGCCGAGCTACGTTTTAGTGGTGGAAGTGTAAGCAACAGAGTACAGCACAGAGCTAACGCCAACTTACCTTGCAACACTTCACCACACTCCACTGCTGTTGTGCTATTACAGAACTACGAACAGTGCTATACTAGGTGAGACACTTACACAATAGAACAAATAATGCGGGTGCGAATTCGATATAGCGAATCTTGTCTGTTGTTACCAAATCATGCAGTTATGATATTTCAAAAATATGATATAGTTATATAAATAGTTATAATATTATATAAATAATTATATACTATATAATTATTATATTATATAATTATATACTATATAATTATATACTATATAATTATTATATTATATAATTATATACTATATAATTATTATATTATATAATTATATACTATATAATTATTATATTATATAATTATATAGTATAAATAATTATATAAATACTTATAAATATTATATAGTTCAAAAATGTTTACTTCCAGTATCACAAAATCACGCAGCAAAAATATAGCACTGTCGCTAGCGGCAGTTGATTCAGAAGAACATTCAGCGCTACGTGACAGCGCTGCAGCAACGCTTTGCCAGCTGAGCGCTGTCAGCTACACTGACAGGCAACTTGTAACAGGTAACCCGTGGGAAGGGACGTTGGGGATGACACCCGGGTAGAGCCAGTGTGGTGCCACGCACGAAGCAGATGAACAGTAGAAAGCTGCGATGTCCACTTTCCAATATTGTTTCGAAACATGTTGACCATATCAGTATCGCTCACAGATAAAAATTTGACTTATCGCAAATATATCTTATATAGAAACAGAAAATATCGGTCATATTGATATCGCTAATATCGCGATGACCGATATATAGCCCTACAGTGCTAAAAAATATTGCAGTTGCGATATTGCAGGTAGCCAGGTGCGCAGGTGGGGTTTAACTTCTCGTTGACAGCGAGGTCATTACAGACGGAGCAAGTTGTTCAGGGTATTAGGAACGGAGAAGGTAATCGGCCATGGCCTGCAGTAAGGAAGCATCCCTGCGTTCGTCTGGAGTGATCTCGGGAAAACATGGAAAAGGATGGCTGGAGCGTGAGTCGAACCCCGGTCCTCCCGAATGCGAGTCCAAAGTTTAACCAATGCGCCACCTCACTCGATGCGATATTTCAGAAGTAATTATTCGTGATCGATATATCGGCATATCGCACAGCCAATGCTGTAGCGCAGTGCGGATAGAGTGCGGTTGGAGAGCTGCCAGCGTCAGGAGGGGAGGGGGAGTGTATATTGCCGGCGATGTGCGGGAGGTCGAGGCAGCAGGTCTCTGTCACTCAACGAGGCAGTTTGACAATCACGCGTGTCCCCCAGCTGCCTCCGGTCGCTCGTCGGCGCCAGACGTCGCCTTCCTGCTGTCGGCGCCAGTACGAGCTCTTCACACAGGATACGTCGAGGGGAGGCGCCCTCGACGCAGCTGCAGGACCGCTCGCTAGCGCCCAGGCCGGACCACTGCACGCCGGGAGGGCGTGGTACTGCAGCACACCTGGGCTGACAGTGAGGGAGTGAGAACTGCGAGTGCCATAGCTACTGGCGGCCGTGCAGCAGCAGGACTTGTGTGACTACGGGTGCTTCGTTAAACGCCGGGGGGTGGAGGGCAGCTTCAGATAGACGATAAAGTACGAGTACCCCGAGAAAACCACACCAAGATGGTGTCCTGCCAGCCACCGGCCGCCGGTATCTGAGTGGTGCGACGCGGTACTCGAGTGGTTGAGTAAATAGATTTGGGTGGCTTTTAACAGTGACATCTTGAGAGCCGATGAAAGCGAATTAAGGTGAGTATAGAACAGTGCCGGAATGAAAGGGCGTGATAAACGGGAGATCTCCAAGAAAACCCGCCAACCAGTGGCATAGTTCGACACGATTCCCACATGCGAAAATCCGGGAGAGACCCCGCCGGGAATCGAACCCTGTTCGCCTAGGTGGGAGGCGAGTAGTCTTACCGCTACACCACCGTGGCCCCTATGACGTTGGAGTCTAGCTCGATGTTGAGGGGAAATTTTACACGCTATATTGCAATAGCGTGAGGCTTCGTAACGACAGTGCACCTAGAATACAGTTGTAAAGACTTGTCGGTAACTTTAGTTGGTCCCAGTAGGCAGGAACGTTGTCTGTCGGTACCGATATCAAAACTTACCGGTGTACTGGCCGAACAAATCAGAAAAATCTCCTTGCTTAGCGCCCTCTGTGTAGCATTTTACAGCCAAATATAAACAGTAATACTGCCGTGGCCGGCAATCTGGCATTCATGTGTCCATCAAGTAACACTGTGGTACTGTTACGAACAATAATATACTCCACTCAAGTGTATAAGACATAACTAATTCTCTTTGGGGGCAACTAAATTAATTGCTTCAGTCACAATAAGGAAATAAATAATGAGAATACGTTTCCTTGTTCACTGCTAACTTTACTAGTGTTCGTGATAAAATACATGCTCAGGAATTTTCATCGATCGTTCATTCAAAAAGAAGTCAGTCAACTAAGAACTAGCAAAGTTGAACATATTTTTATTTCTCAATACCAAAATATAACAATTATAAAATTTAACAAAATTTTTATATTTATAAATTGATAAAATGAACCCAATAGCTCCTGAAGCCTCCTTGTGGCTGCGTCCACGAAAACAGATATATGGCATCAAATTACTAACTTCAAATTTCAAACATTATAAATACAAATAATCACACGCAACTAAATATATAAGGTAATAGTAGAAAATAACCTTAAATTCATTAATTAGAAAGTACTGGAAATAACTGAAAAAGTATCTTACAAAATCAAATTTTAATAACAATATTTCTTTAGCAAAAATTAAATACATACTATAAAATAAACCATTCTAAAAATTTATTTTGAAAACGCATAAATAAAATATTACAGAATTTCGTGAACTAGGAATTTATTCTTTAAACGATTATTATTAATATTCAATGTAAGAAATTAGGTTTAAAATTACAAATTTCATAAACGAAAAATATGAAATATATAAGAGAAACATGTGTGAACATAGATAGTAATAAGTTAATTATAATAACATTATTGTAATATATGTTTACATAATTATTAAATATAAATAATAAAATATAATTAAATTTATTTTGAAATGAATTTCGGAACAGGTGTTTTAAATATATCTTGCAGAAAGAATGTATTTCCAGAAATCGAATATAAAGCTTATCGATATTTTATTAGTTACCTACACATGTTGAAGAAAACTTCTGAAATAATAATTATGAGCGAAAGGAAGTATATCATAAAGATGTTAAATAATAATTTTAGTGATTTTATTGTTAACAAATTTGCCTGAAATGCATCATTTGGAAAACGAATATTGTAGTCATTTTATGATATTAAAAAAATATCAGAAAGAGACGAAATAGTATTAATAAACTTAATCAAGCTTAAAAAATAACATGGTATTGTTTATAGAGATAAGAAACTTTTTTTATTAAAGCGTTGCATTAATATTTTTTAAGCAAAATAAAAGAAATTATGTTGGATAAAAACATTAAAATTAGCAAAAAAGAAAAATTAACTGCTTTTCCTTCCAGTGCTTGGACAATGCTTACAAAAATAAAACTTCAATAAAATATAGAATGCGTCAATTTGAAAAACATATATTATTTTTATAATTAAAAATATAAATGTCACTATTTTCATTTATGAAAAATTATAATATTTTCATGTTTTACTATTTAATGAACTTTAGATTATTTAGCAAGACGTGTAAGTACTATTTATAATCAAATTTAAGAAACCATATAAAATAAAAAGAATTATATCAACAAGATGACATGCCTTGGCTTTAGATAAAAAATCAGGAACATTTCTAAGAAACATACTGAGATAGAAAAAAAATTGGAATAATGTATTTATCAGTAATAAATGCAAAGCTATAACACACAATCTAAAATTAATTTTTTTTACGATTGTAATGATATAACTAGTGACACCCGAAAATTATAAAAACGTATCTTCTATTTTAAATTCATACATTACTTAAATTATTAGGATATTGTTAGAAATAGAAAAAAATACGGCGTTTTTATTATATCAATTATTTTCGTAGAAAAATTCCTATTGAATTGATTTACTTTTAAAAAAATAAAAATTAGCGAACTTCACGCTTATTTTTGTGAAAATTTCTTATATATATTTCTATTTGTCACGCTTTAACCCACCTTTTTATTCTGCTTACGTGGAACTCATTAAAGAATGTTACAACACATAAATTTTAAAGTCCAGCGTATTACGTAACGGAATGGGATGTATATTCAGAGTATATATATCGGAAGCAAAAAATGCAAAAAATATTTGCAAAGAAAATTAAATTTAAAAAGTTAACTAATTTCAAAATAAATCCTAGATAACTAAGAAAAATCAAAATATGAAATCTTTAATTTAATAGTTGCATAATATAAGAAAACAAATGTGATCAACTTCTATTTTGAAATACTACAACTGATACAGAAAACCTGTGAATTTTTTCATCTAATAAAAATATAAAGATAATTTTTACTCTCAAAAAATTTATAAAAGTTTGGTAATAACTAAACATGAACTCAATAATAGTGTAAATGATTGCAGTGAAGTTTAAATACGAAATTCAAGTGCCATTCAAGTAAAAAAGCCATTAAGTCAAATTTTTCCATTTTACAAAATCATCAAATTTCTCTGCTTTAAAATTATATCAAAATATTTTCAATAACAAAATTCCTACTTAACAACTTCCTTGCCAGTTAAAACTATTTAATTCGTTTCATCATGGATTCGTGGCATGTAACAGCGCACAATTTGCTATTGCTGAGTTCTAATTATATATTACGTGATTAAACTTAAAACAGTAAACTTGCTTTGGGATTGTTCTTGATTTATTTAAAGCTTTATACGACCGCAAATAATAGTATAATTTTGTATAAACTTGAAGTTCTTTGGAGCGAGGTGGGTAAGAAATTGTTTGAATCATATATTCATAATAGACTGTGCACATAATTGAAAATATACACACAAACATTCGTTTTAATTTTGAAGATATCATTATCACTGGTTCAGAGTTTCTAACAGTGACTGTAAATTTTATTTACATAAATGTTTTCGATAACTGCGAAACTGATGGTAACATAGTATTATTGCAAGTAGCAAAAACAGTCATTTATAAGAATAAAATCTACATTAAATTAGAAATTAATGTATATCAATCACACCTATATATAATTTTTGTTCATAATTAAAATTCAAATACTAATAAAGTCAGTTGGATACAATTTTTTTGAAAAGGAAAACGTGGTTACCTAAATATTTACTTAAAATAAATATCATGGAAGGGTTAGATTAAATCAAGTTGTCAGGTGTCACTATAGACAGACAACTCATCTGCATCTATCACATTGAACAGATAACACAAACGTTTTGTTTCTAGAAGATGCACAAGGCATGCTTAAGTACTGCATTTTTTACTATGGCTGTGAACTCAATGATTATACGAAATAACATTCTTAAATATACGCAAAATATTTAAATGAAAATTTCGCCCAAGTCAAAAAAAACTATAAATGATTATATTTCTCCTCGAACATCCCAAAGAACACTGTACACTTTTGTACAAATCCTTAAAATACTTCNACTATAAATGATTATATTTCTCCTCGAACATCCCAAAGAACACTGTACACTTTTGTACAAATCCTTAAAATACTTCAAACTACCTTGTGTTAGTTTTTGCTATTTAGGTCTAATAAATTGAGTTCGGGAAAATTTTGTAGGCAAAAGTCTTCNAAACTACCTTGTGTTAGTTTTTGCTATTTAGGTCTAATAAATTGAGTTCGGGAAAATTTTGTAGGCAAAAGTCTTCATTATTTGGCCTATTAGGCTTAAATAAAGCTATGATTATATCATTTTTGGCACATTTGTGTATAATTTTCTTGATTGACCATCGCTCTTTTTATAGTGATAAATACTTTGTAAATGAAAACTGGTCAAAATTAAGTTATTCTTCAATCCGTCACACAAACCCACTTATTTGAATTGCCGAGAGAAATATGTGCACATTTGTGTCCTGCTGCCAAACAATTTGAGAGGCAAACGTGTTGATTTTATCAGACCATGAATCAAGTATCAGAGGTGACGTTCCTGTAATTTTTTCAGCTCTGTAAGCATGCGTGACTCAAAAAGCACTGTACACATCTTTCTGCTGGCTTTGCAGTCATAATTTACGTTTTAAAGTTCATTGGTTTCCAAAAAAAATTATATCCCCACTCGTTTATTTAAAGTGTACGTAATATTTCTTAGAATGTCTTACACTGACTAAAGTACCTTAGTAGTATAGGAATGTGTGGTAGACGTAAAGTATCGGACAATGACATAAGTCTGAGTTTACCATGCAAACACTATTGTTTCATTCCTTACGATTGTGTCTATTGTGTTTAACGTAATATTTTTCCTGCGAGTAACCGCTGCATACTTTATTTTGGATTAATGCGAGAAATAAGTTCCTGCATTTTATGTGTGTGATTCGAGAACGTAACAGCTAAACACAAAGTTTANTTGGATTAATGCGAGAAATAAGTTCCTGCATTTTATGTGTGTGATTCGAGAACGTAACAGCTAAACACAAAGTTTAGATTTGTAAAAACACGCAAAAAAATACATTTATGTGATGTATATAATTGATATAGGTTACTCCACAAACACAAATATCGAAAAACGAAAACATAAATGCAACGAAATATACTGGGAGTAGTTTTGAAATGTTAAGATTGAAATACAAAATCATTTTGAACTTAAAATGCAGAATAACTGTGTAAGCTGCAAAGAACTAGCAATTACAGAACCCCTGGCACAACAAAAAAAAAATACACATATAGGAAATAAAAAAAAACATGTAAGTAAAATATAAAAAATATTATATAATTTTCTATTTATAGGTCGATAAAAGTGGTGCTGCCTAGGCGTGCATGAATTTCCATCTGACTGTCTACATTTTATGCGAGTAGCGGGCTTGGAGTTTTTCAAACTTTCTAGTTATCGGGGGTTTTAAATATTGTACTAATAACTGAACGGATTTCGAANGCGGGCTTGGAGTTTTTCAAACTTTCTAGTTATCGGGGGTTTTAAATATTGTACTAATAACTGAACGGATTTCGAAAATATTAAAATATTCTAACTAGTGAACAATAGGGTCTTGGTATTGGCGATAGCATAAAGAAGAAAATGGTAAACCCAAAATAAATCTTGTTAATTTATCTATGTTAAGATAACATTTTCATGTAAACAAATTTAACTGTGTTCTATACAATGATCAAATATTTTCGCAGCTAAGTTTAACTTATTATGATTCGAGAAGTTGTATGTACCCTGAGTGTCATAAAATGCTTTGTTGAAGATTTCCATTTCGTAGTTTGGGCCAGGTTGTCAAGTACCGTTCTGAGTTAGTGCAGTTTGGACGGATTATTCTGAGTGATGACGGACAGGGCCTCTCGACCTCGGTATATGACGTGTGTCTGACGTCACTCTCCACGCAGAGGCCGGATTGACGTCGGTAGCGGCTTCTTCCTTCCTCGCTCCAAAATTAGGCTTTTTTTTCCTTCAAAATATGACCGTTTTTGCTATTGTTTACTTAAGGCCATTAACGTACGATTAAAATACTCACAGATCGTAATGATGTTATAATCAAATTACATTAACACTAAGGTGTACAAATGCCTCATAGATGCAAGACAGTGTGTAAGGAGATCAAAAGTTCAGTTTCAGGTACATTCGGAAGGCAGTCGTGAAGACTTGAGATGTTAACACCCACTGTCGTAAAAATACATAACAGAACACGTGTTTTACGTCACACCATAAACAAAAAGCTAATGAAAGTAAAAACATCACAAAATATGTTGACCTATATTTATGAACGTTTTTGTTTATTAGTATAATAGCCACAATCCAAAAATAAACTCGTTTATTGTAGAAGAAACTGTACAATATTTATTTTTCCATCTGGCCAACAAAATCATTTCATTTTCTCTGATTTAACCGCCCATCACCACGAGTCTTCTGACATTTTCTATAAACCTGCTGGCGAATTTGTGCTGTTTTATGTCTTTGGTATGATCTTTATCGACATTTGTTAAATTAGACGTACTCTTCTTATGTTTTCGGCAGTTGCAGCAATCATTTCCTTTGTATCGTTTATAATGTGATACACGCACTCCATAGTCTGTGGGGCCGCGGTGGTGTAGTGGTTAGATTATTCGCCTCCGACCAAGGCGAACAGGGTTCGATTCCCGGCGGGGTCATCCCCGGATTCTCGCATTTGAGAATCGTGCCGGGCGAGGCCGTTGATCGGTGGGTATCTCTCGTTTCCCCCGCTCCTTCATTCCGGCACTGCTCCTACTCATCTCGCTTCACCCTCATTAGCTCTCAAGACCTCGCTGTAAAGAGCCGAATAAATTATAGTACAGTTCACAAGGCCTTAGTGTAGAACGAGTAAAACTAATGTTTTATTTCAACAAGCAAGTGTTGTAAACTACAAGTTTATTATAAACATTGAGCTACATAAATAATTTTCTATGTTTTCTAAAATGATGTGTTGTAAGTACCTATGAACTATTTGAGATGTTGAATAACAAGAAAAACTTTGGCAGCTAGTTTTCAGATATTTGCCTGTAACAGTACATAAATTATTTACCGTGTGCCACGTATCTCCCTTCGCAATAAGCCACCAGCAAGTGCCTTGTGAAGCGATACGGACTGCAAGTTGTGCGCCTGTGAGCCAGACTACCCGCAGTGCAGGAACGTGCTGCAGGCGGCGGCGGTAACACTGTCCTACAGCGGCGCAGTTTACCGCGCGCTAAAACACGGGCGCCTGCGTGCCCCGCCCAACACCTGACCACACACAGGCGAGACTGGCCACCAGCCAACACATCTTGTAGGCGTGATACCACAATCTCTCGTGTAGTCTATTCACGGTCGCTTCACACTTTTCAAATCAAACCTTCNCATCTTGTAGGCGTGATACCACAATCTCTCGTGTAGTCTATTCACGGTCGCTTCACACTTTTCAAATCAAACCTTCGAAAAATCACCCCATGAATGACGTGGGTGGTTGTTTCCTAGATACGTCATATATCAGAAGCGTTTTACACTTGTGTTACCATCAAAGTACTTTTCATCAGGTAAATTGAACTTTACTTATATTTTACCTACAAATTATAATATTTATTTATAATTACTATGAATAATAACACGGAGAAAATAGGTGTGTAATAAATAGTTCTTATGCGATATGTAATTAAAGTTAGTGCCCACGAAAGCGGTGCGCTGTCCCTTTGGCGTAATGTGATACACTTAGTTAAGCTTCGTTTGTACGATACGGAGGAATATCATGGAAGCGGAACTTTAGCACGGCTTCAGAAAAGTTGGAAGTAACCGTGAATGGACTCTAGCCAATAAGCTACTCTGNCATCTTGTAGGCGTGATACCACAATCTCTCGTGTAGTCTATTCACGGTCGCTTCACACTTTTCAAATCAAACCTTTGAAAAATCACCCCATATATGACGTGGGTGGTTGTTTCCTAGATACGTCATATATCAGAAGCGTTTTACACTTGTGTTACCATCAAAGTACTTTTCATCAGGTAAATTGAACTTTACTTATATTTTACCTACAAATTATAATATTTATTTATAATTGCTATGAATAATAACACGGAGAAAATAGGTGTGTAATAAATAGTTCTTATGCGATATGTAATTAAAGTTAGTGCCCACGAAAGCGGTGCGCTGTCCCTTTGGCGTAATGTGATACACTTAGCTAAGCTTTGTTTGTATGATACGGAGGAATATCCTGGAAGCGGAACTTTAGCACGGCTTCAGAAAAGTTGGAAGTAACCGTGAATGGACTCTAGCCAATAAGCTACTCTGNTGGAAGCGGAACTTTAGCACGGCTTCAGAAAAGTTGGAAGTAACCGTGAATGGACTCTAGCCAATAAGCTACTCTGTACGCTCACATCAAAGGAAAAGCCACGCTAATTCGCTTCTGTGTGCTTACTTATCACTTGCCCACACATCGATAAAGAGTTTTACAATTGTGGCCAAGCAGTCACCCCTCACAATTTACTCTCCTCCGGCGCATATGGTCCATCCACGGTAACTTCCAACTTTTCTGACCGCGCTGCTTAAGTTCTACTTCCAGGATATTCCTCCTCCTCATGCAAACAAAGATTAACTTAGTCTAGGAAATAACACGAAAGAGACATCGCACAATATTCGTGGCCATTCAGTGTAATAATATTTTGCATAAGAACTATTTCTAACTAGGCATTACTAACACGCCTTTTTTCTCCCTGTTTTTATACATGTTGAGCATACATGAAATATAATGATTTATAGATAAAATATAAGTAAAAGTTCAATTTAATTAAAAAGCAGGTTTTAATGCTAACACAAAATGTAAAGCGCTTGTGATACATTGCATAGTCAGTAAACAACCAAGCACGTCATATATGGGGTGATTTTTCAAAGAGTTGATTTAAAAAAAGCTAAGAAACAGCGAATAAACAATAGTTGCTTTGATCCACTAAAAACCATGGTTCCATTCTCGGTGGGGCCGAAACATTTTTTCTGCATGTTGACACGAGGCGGACGTTACCGTGAACGGTAGGGTTTCTCTGAGTACTCCCGTTTCCCAACCATTGCAGTTCTTCCGTTGCTGGTTCGTACCCAACTCGCCACACCGCCATCAGCACCAAGGACTTCAGCTGTAGACTGATTACATACATTTCTCACTCTCACTTGTCTTGGCGCCACTGCAGAACACTCTCCATCGCCCATAGACAATTGCGACCAGTTTCTGCTCGACAACATCTCATAAATTACTTGGTGACGGCCCTGAAGAAGCTTGCTACCTATTAAATATATTTTTATCCTTGGTTCCATGAGAAAACCTTTTCATAGCAGTGTTTGCTAACATGGAAGTAATGTCTGAGTGGTGGTGAGGGTAAAATATGTAAGGGATTAAACAAATGGAGAAGTGTTTGATCCGTCATTGAAATGGAAGTAGTCACATAGGGTGTGGTACATTCCGAGTATAAAGCCCATACCTTATATTCTTCACGGATGACAAGGAAACACTTAAAGGGGATGGTGGCTAAGGGGAGAGGAGAGTGTGGTAAAAGGGAAGTTGGCATGGAATATCAAAATTATGTACGTACGTCGCTAAGTTGTGGTGTGGCAGAAGTACAACGGTTGAGACGTGATGAAGGGTTGATTTAGTCGAGGAGAGAGTGGAAGTGGGACAAGAAGGAAGACTTTATATAAATATATAGTTAAAGTTAATTCAGGAGAGTAGGAAGAGGCACATGCAAAAAGTTAAGCACAAAACTGTAACCATATAGCACATAGACATCCAAAGAATATCGAATGAGTGTTACTTTCTGACGTCCAGGATATCCGGGGACATCCCGGAATAGCAAAGTTACATCCAAAACACTGCCAACAGATATCCAAATGGCCGCCCTATATTCAAAATGTGATATAGATATTTTATATTTCTATAGACATTTTTATATTCAGTGACTTACTATTCGTAATGGCCATTGGTTGTTATGTAATATCTAACGGATATCCAGTAAATTATACAAACTGATACCTAGTGCTGAACATCAAAAGGATGNCCAGTAAATTATACAAACTGATACCTAGTGCTGAACATCAAAAGGATGTCCATAAGAGATTCACTTTAGGACTTAGATGAATTTTGTAATTAGGATATATGGTGGATATTCAGTGATATGTGGGCTATAGATTATAAAGAGCGGGCATATTTGTGGCCGCGTTAAAAATGGTGAGAGAAATATGTAAACAAGAATCATATACAATAATTGTTTTGGATATTCCGAAAAAATGATATACAACGCACGTTTTACGACTTACTAGTAGAAAAATGCTATCCAAATATTACCAAAAAAAGTCAGAAAATTATTTGTGATACGTGGGATGACAAAATTCTGTACACACGTAGAAATGTGTTGTCCTTGCAGAGTACAAACAGCTAAGCGGCAAAGTTGAAACTCCCGGAAACGTACTTCCTACGGGAATTGTATCTCCTCCTGGAGGTTTGGAGGGAGAACCTACACGAGGCGAAAATGAAAGGGCGAAAAGAAAGAATTGGAAAAGGTTTCAATTTGGGTTTGGAGTCTTCAACCTTCACCACTGTAGTGATGTTTTTGAAATGGTTAATTTTAACAGAAAAAAAATATTATGCATTGATAAATATACAGGAAGAGGTGATTCACCAACACATCTACAATTGACCAGCTGAGTTATTTAAAAATAATCCGAAGAATATTCTTGCCTGCCACAGTGTTTATTTTAACACGTACAAGGGCTTACAGCAGTGTCAGTAGCAGAAACATAAAGAAAAAATATGTATAAACCTCCGTAACGAATGTGTATTGTTTCAATTAATGGCCACTGCAGTCAGTCTCGGTTCGAGTGGCGAATGTTACAGTGGCAACAAATTTGTGCTTGCAGCAGTTTAGTGTCACTTGCTAGCCGTGGGTATCGTTCATTAGATGAATGGCGATGTAAATATGTACGCGCGGTACAAGCATAAACAGCGGAGAAAAATAATAAACCAACCAGGGCCTCTATTCTAAGTTTCTCGACCAAAATATGCCCAAATAGTTATTCTAAGCGCACTATCGTTTCGAAACGTGACTCCCTCGGCAATGCTCGGGATTTACCGACGTCCCCACCACAACTCTCTTCCCCTCCCTTCCGTGTGTTCAGGCAGGCAACGGGACGAATGCAAACACACACTGTGTCTGCAATAATGTATGATGAAATTAAAGATATTCTTACGAGCTGCGCATTTTAAGTAGTTGGTTAATGCATAAAAGTGCTGATACAAATATTTATTATTTATAAATTGTCTTATTTAAAACAAGTACTATTCCATTTTTCAAGGCGTAACGTGGGATATTTGGAGCGAAATTTTTTGACATGTCTACTATCTCATCGTATGGTTAGACTATTGGCTGAGGAAAATTGTGACACGGTGAATGGTCAATGTGTTGCATACACGGGTTGGCAGTTGAAAACATTGCGCGTTTTAAATGAACATACTGTTTCACGTATAACTCGACTGTTAAAAGATTCGAACCAATACCAACTGCGTCTGAGCACTACACCTTAGTAATATCAGCTTAAGTGCTTCTGACGAATTTGGAATGTTTTTAAGAATATGTATTGCAAATACTGAACAACGTGTGATAATAAATATTCCAAGTTTTATAGCTTTACTTTTTAGTTTCCAGATTAATTAATTGTATTATGGCGTTTATAACATTATTTAGCATCAATAATTTCTCGAGCTGTTTTTTCTCGAACTAAGGCAAGCAAATGAGTTGCCAAACAAATACAGATATCCAACAAAATATTTTGTTAGGTCAGTTTTGCGCCAAACTCAGAGGTCAGAGGTCAGAGGTCAGAGGTCAGAGGTCAGAGGTCAGAGGTCAGAGGTCAGAGGTCAGAGGTCAGAGGTCAGAGGTCAGAGGTCAGAGGTCAGAGGTCAGAGGTCAGAGGTCTCGTTTATTCAAGCGTGTATTTTGTTAGATGAACAAAATTTTATTTGTTGATTTTCAAGTTTTCTTTACTCAATAAAAAAATTTTTGTGGCAACTAAATTGGTTTTTGGCTCTATACAAACAAATATTTTGTTGGCTATTCTCTCAGTGCATGCGGTATAGTCACAATTGTTGAGGATGTTGAAGTATTTATTTTTTCAGTTGCTATATAACACTGATGTGTTATCGCAGCCACTTATGCCATGAGGAAATGAAATACTGTTCTCTAAATCATTCCGCATACCTAATGATTGTAAATCTTGGGAACTATAAATTCGTGACTTCGTTTTGCCNTACTGTTCTCTAAATCATTCCGCATACCTAATGATTGTAAATCTTGGGAACTATAAATTCGTGACTTCGTTTTGCCATTTCCCTTTTTTCGCAGTAATTAATTAAACCTGGCCAGATTTCATGGTACAGCCGCCATTTACAGTTGGTAACTGTTTAGCAACAGTGTATTGCTTCAAAGTTGTATCACAATAAATGCATCTCNACAGCCGCCATTTACAGTTGGTAACTGTTTAGCAACAGTGTATTGCTTCAAAGTTGTATCACAATAAATGCATCTCTCAATTTTTTTACTTTTCCTCCCATTTCGTCTTTTTCTACAAAACGTTAAATTGGGATTGCCATAGGCCATTTATCTTTATCCATACATTATCAAATTAAACCCTTTCATTAGAAGGGATGCAAATGTCTTACCAATACGCATATTTATGCTCTAATGTGTATAAAACAAGAAATACTGTGTTCAGTGGTCATACATTCAAACATTACACTCGCTATACGACGTTAAGTCTTAAGAACAATTTTTCTCAATTCACTGTCAACTCAACTATACTCCATTCACGGTTATTTACAACTTTTCTGTGAAGCCCTACCAAAGTTCTACTTCCAGGATATTCTTCCGCCTCATAAACAAAGCTTAGAAAGTTATACCAGAGGGCCAACGCACCGCAATCATGCGCTCTCATTGTAATAATATTTTTCATAATAAATATTTCTTACTAGGCATTATCAACACACCTGTTTGTTCATTGTGTTTTTTCATATTATTTATAAATTAAAAACTTATAAATTATACATAAAAATAAAGAAAAGTTCAATTTAACCAAAGATTATGTACTTTTATGCTAACAGAAGTATACAACGCTTGTGATATATGCCATATATAGGAAAAAACCAAGCAAAGGTTTGATTAAAAAAGGGCGAAGGATCTGTAAATAGACTATAGACAATGTGCATACAAGAAGATCTTTAGCAGGGCTCTGAAAAGTGCTCAGTTTACCGTGAACAGTATGTAGGTGTGAAACCTAAACACACACACTCTCTCTCTCGCTCACACACACAGTGGGGCTAGACCTGGCCACGCACAGTTCGGGGAAGACGGCTCGCTGAGCAGAACGCGGGGAGAGAACTGAGNGGCGGCATTCGAACCCACCGCTGCGGTTACCACGCCTGCCCCGCTCTGTGGGACGTGCGTGAGCCCGCAGCGCGCTCCAGGACACTCCTTGCCTCTCGCACTATCGCCAGTTCGCGCCTGCCACCGTGCGCTAAAGGCAGTGTTCCTTCTCCTACTGACAGCGCCGAGGTTACTGCTTATCAGGAGACCAATTAGGAACGCCAACAGCCAGCCAGTGGTCTTGGGGGCAGTACACCCGTCAGCAGTTGCAGCAGTAGAAATAAATGGCGTCCGCTATGTCCGGACAAGTTTGTTGCCATACCATTATCAATGGATGTATTTTCCATTATAGGAAGATTTATTTGTAAAAGTAATAATATGGGCATTCAATTTCGATGAAAATAACTTAATAGTAATCCATCCTTACTCTATTTTCATCCTCTGCAGATAAAAGCAATACAGTTTCTTGGTTATAAATATAGTTTACCGCCGCCATGATTGTATATCTGCTACTGCTGAGACAGCTCTGCCTTCAGCACATCAGTAGTATCATAAGGAAGTGTAGCCTCCAACTTAGACGCCGAAACCACTCTCTTCAGTGACTCATCAGAAGCATCAGTATACAAAAGAACTCTCGTCAGAAGTCTCAGCTACTGACAGTGGAAAAAGGAACGCGGCCAAAGATGCGTGTCCACAACATCGATTCACTAGTACAACTATGAATTGAGTACTTTTAAAAATTCCCCTGATATTAACTGCTTTTATTTTAACGTATAAACTTACTAACATTTTTAAGTAGGCGGCGATGTAATAAAAGTGTATACTACTGGACGTGGAAATCGATGCACCGTCTGATAAAGGCTGATAGACGATAGTACAAATGATTAGTGATCAGTTTTTCACGCATAGTAGGTGTGTTGTTTCTCAACCACAAATCACGCGTTATAAATAGGATAGTCTCATTTTGCGACTATACAGGCAGCGATGCGACGAGGCATTCTATCATAGAGTAGGCGGATAGTATCATGAGGCACATATTGACATGTTTCCTGTAACTACACGCGTAGATCATCCAGTGTTTGGGGAGGTAATTGACAGTGGTGCAAACCTCGCCACGCCATATACCGTACATGTTCAATAGGGGACAGATCTGGAGACCTGGCAGGCCAAGGAATGGTGTCCACATATTGTGGAGCCTTTCGGGTGATGCGAACTGCATGAGAACGAACATTATCTTGCTGCATGATAATGTTGTGTATGCTGCGCAAACAATGGCAGAAAATGGGGTCATAGAACCTCATTGATATATCGCTGTTCTGTCTCTTTACCTTCAACCACGAGAAGTGCCCAGGAGTCATAACTGAAGGTACCCCATTCCACAACACCTGGTGCGTATGGCGTTGACGAACCAGTGCATTATAGTTGAGCTGCCCACTGCGGTGTCAAACCCTGCTGCGACCTTTCTCTGCATTAATATTGAAGGAGGATTCATTGACGAACACGATGCGTCGTCATTCCTCTGTCCAATGTTGACGTTCCTAGCGCCCTTGACGGCGTGCCGCACGATGTTGAGAGGTCAAAGGCAAATGGTGTAGTGAACGCCATTTCTGTCGGCCAGCCTCATTCAAACGACGGCAAATGGTTCCTGTCAAGACAGCAAATCCAGTTCAGGCCTCACAGACAGCAGGATCTCCCTGAATGTGGTGCCACGTGTTGCTACTGCATGTCGGCGGATACGACGATCTTCTGTATCTGTAGTGCGTCTAGAAGGACCCGTATCTACTCTACGTGGCTACATGGCCCTGTACGTAACCAGTACTGCACACATCGTGTGCAAATGGATGACACCTTATGGGTGTAGCGATTTCCACGTCTTATTAATGTTGTAATTAAGTATTAAATATTTAAATTTTGGTTTTTTTTATTATTTTACTGTGAAGTAGATTTAGCTGTTGTTTAATGAACACGAGCGTAATAATTAACGTACTACTAACATAACTACGTTCCTAACAATTTTCTCAGTTTCACTTGATATTAGTCTGGACAAAGTGATTAGGTCAATTATTACGCTAATTGTATTGAAGTTTGATGGATAAATCAAGTGAGCATAAATGGCGTTACTGGCCAACAGCATGTCGAATCGCCGTTCACCGATCAGTGCCTGGTAACTAACTTGCCAAACGGCAGCCCAGCCAATAGGGAATCTTTCCTTGACACACAGGGGTCAATAAGATACAATATTCGTCCCTCAACCTCGCCCAGCTAATCAAAGAATGAGTACGCCCACGTCAATATAATCACCATGCTATTTCACTTCTATATACATACCTGTTCTGTGCTTGAATAGTGTCATTAAGTGGAACTACACGTGGAGTTGAGTTGAGAGATTTGGGTGGCTTTTAACAACGAGGACTTGAGAGCCGACACTACACGTCAACTTTGGCGCACCAACCACGTGTGAGGTATCATCCATTTTCTTCAAACAGTGTACAAGGAGGATATGAATAAAAGATTCCTTGGTCGAAACTGCGTTGTGAAGCAGACTCAGAAGTAGGAGAAATGAGAGAGACACCTCTGTGGAGCTACAACATGCTTTTGAGAGTCAGAGGCAGTCCACGTCTGTAACAGCCAATACGTTTAATTTACGAACAATACAACATTAGTTCTCGTCGGTGTAAAAACTAATAAGACAAAGTTTACTTCCACGTGGAAATATAACTGGGTTACCCTGAGCTTCTACCTGCTTAACTGTAGAAACTGTTAATCCCATCGTTTGGGGAACTAAACTTTGCATTTTGTCAAAGACACGATTGGAGACCTCAAAGATATGTTTTAACAGGGTAAATTGTACATGGATTAAATTCATTACATTTTCGTTTACAAGCATTCTCTTTCTCTGAGCACAAAAATAATTCCTTGTGTATTTAATATGACAAAGTCGTTAAATGTGTATCGTCTTAAATCATATTAATCAAGATTCGATCTCCAATATCATTTGGATACGTACTCTTAGCAGAGAAACTATGGATTTGTTTTATATTTCGTACCAAGACTATTTTTCAAATATACGTGTATGCCCCCCATCATTCTTCCCAACATCAATCTTAAAAAACTGTTCCATCGTGATGTTCGATGTAATTTTGGTCTTCATCTCGTATATAATGTCTCAATTTCTAAAATGTTAATTATGTTATTGAAGTAAGACATATTCTCAAAACGTTCTTCCTTAATCTGTCTTCTGTTTTGCTGAAATCTTATCAAGTTTTAGTTTTTTCTTGACATGTTTTTTTATATGAAAGTCATATAACTGAACGAAAGTTGTGTAAGATAAACAATAGAAATAATCAAAGTAGTAATAATATTACTTCAGCCATGATACACATTAATGACATTATTGCTGCAAAATAATAACATTTTTAATATAGCCCATAATTGTTAAGAACCTTAAATAAATTCTTACCTGGCTCTGAATAAATTATTTCAATAATTTCAAATAACATACAGTTTCTCGAAATTTAACGTAAAATAATGAGGGAAACCTCGTTTATTCCATTAAATAATTATACCAGTCTTAGAAAAAAAATTTAAGCTAAATGTCGTTTCCAACTTACAGCAATGAGTTTTGAGTACCATACATTTACACACGGTGTGATCACCTGATGAAATAGTCGTTGGTTGTACTCATTATTACAACATTGTATTCGGTTAATTTTCTCTTGGAGTAGACATTTTCCGTAGAGTTTTAAGCGATCAAGATCGTGTTTGTTTATCACTTAATATTTGTATATTCTGTGCACATCACTCACGTTTTTGCCGGGAACGCGTTATAAATGGCCTGGGCTACAGTAAATTTTGTTGTGACGTATTTCGACAGCCAAAAGTTTATTGTACGGAGGCTGTATTTTTTTTTTGTGTTTCTTTACCGAGGAACCTACGCTAGCCTTGCATACTTGCTACTCCTCGCTGATGTAAGTTATGTACAGGCTATTGACGGTAAAGTGAACACTTTTGAAAGCCCCCTCATTTGTAATAATAGTCAGCAAACATATTTTATTTTAGTCTTAGGCGTTAACTTCCAGGTGCGGCGGAATATACAAACTGTGTTTATTACTTGCATGGTAATATTTATCTAAAAAGGTGGTTAAAAGATAAAAAAAAAAGCTGACATAATTAGTAACTAGGGCCTTAAAAGTGCTCACTTCACAGTGAACAGCCTACAGCCGGACTTTTTACATCCCAAACGTCAGTGAGCCATACCCTGACCTGCCTCACCACAGCGTACACGCCACACCGTCCAGAACAGACTGTTGGTATAGTCTATTCACGGTTTCTTCACAGTTTTTGAATGAAACATTTGAAAAATCACCCAATGTATGATGGATTTAGTTATTTCCTAAATACGCCATGTACCAAAACCATTTTATACACTGGAGAGCCAAACAAACTGGTATAGGCGTGCATATGCAAATAACAGAGGTATGGAACCAATCAGAGTAACGCGATGCGGTCGGCAGCGCCTATATAAGACAACAAGCGTCTGGAAAAGTTGCTGGATCGATTAATGCTGCTACAATGGCAGGTTATCAATATTTAAGTGAGTTTGAANGGTTACTGCTGCTACAATGGCAGGTTATCAATATTTAAGTGAGTTTGAACGTGGTGTTATGGTCGGCGCACGAGAGATGGGACATAGCATCTCCGGAGGACGCGATAAAATTTAGATTTTCGCGTACGACCATTTCACGAGTGTACCGTGAATATCGGGAATCCGGTAAAACATCAAATCTTCGACATTGCTGCGGCCGGAAAAAGATCGGAACGAACGGGACAAACGACGACTGACGAGAACCATTAAACGTGACAGACGTGCAACTTTTTCTCAAATTGGCGCAGATTTCAATGCTGGGGCATCAACAAGTGTCATCGTGCGAACTATTCAACGGACTATCATTGATATGGTCTTTCGGAGCTGAAGGCCCACTCGTGTACCGTTGTTGACTGCACGACACAAAGCTTTACGCTTCGCCTGGGCCCGCCAACACCGCCATTGGACTGTTGATGACTGGAAACACGTTGCCTGGTCTGACGAGTCTCGTTTACAATTGTATCGGGCGGATGGACGTGTACGGGAATGGAGACATCCTCATGAATCCATGGACCCTACATGTCAACAGGGGACTGTTCAAGCTGGTGGAGGCTCTGTCATGGTATGGGACGTGTTCAGTTGGCGTGAAATGGGACCCCTGATAGGTCTAGATGCGACTCTGACAGGTGACAGATACGTAAGCATCCTGTCCGATCACCTGCACCCATTCATGTCCATTGTGCATTCCGACGGACGTGGACAATTCCAGCAGGACAATGTGACACCCCACACGTCGAGAGTTGCTACCGAGTGGCTCCAGGAACACTTTTCTGACTTTAAACACTTCTATTGGACACCTAAATCACCAGACATGAACATTATTGAGCATATCTGGGATAGTGATGCAACGAATGTCGATTTTTCCACATTCGCGAATGCGAATGCGAATGCGAATATTCACCTCCAACATTCGCGAATGTGAATGCGAATACGAATGTTGGTTTTTCAAATATGGCGCCAAAAGCGTGCACCTATGAACTCGAATTTTACCGCGCGTTTAGAACCGGCCAGCCGGGCGGCCTTGTTAAAACCGAGAGTAGCCCATATGCCCCGACTCTGAACGAAGTAAACAAATCGTGATTGCTGGCTTACTGAATGAAGTTAGCTGCTAATAATGTTTTCGTAAAGATTTAGTTTGAGGTAACCTTGACGCGTACCGCTCATACCTACCAGTAGTGGCGATGCTATTCTTACCCACGCTGTAAACCGATGGCCTAACGACCAGAGGAATTCCCGAGCTCGAACCAACTGCACCTGTCATGTTGCCTGAGTCACGACGTGACGCTGCGAACACGGGGAGTCCCGGGCATATTATCGCCCCTCGCCACAAGAAATTACAAATCGGGGAAAAACAGTGCGCCCCGCCTTCCCCTATTCCACCGCAAACACTAGAGGGTAAGTCCCGAGTTCTATGGAAAATAGAACAGAAACGTATATATACAGGAGCCATGGAGGACAGTTAAGTCAGTTACGCGACAGTTAAGAGAGTTAGGCGAGAGTGAAGGACAGTTGAGGTCAGTTACACGAGAGTTACGAGACGTTTACGACGGAGCAGCAGCGACAAGACAGTTACGACGGAGTTACGACGGAGTTACGCCGGAGTCACGAGAGAGTCAGATACGAGGAACGACGAGCGACGAGGAGAGAACTGCACGTCCAGGGATCGAGCCCAGGACTTCGCGGGAGAGACACCGAGACAGCACGACAACACCAGCCACCAGCATCGAGGTAATTTCAGCAACCCGCCGAAACCTCCCCCCGACGCAAACATTCGCCGAGACGTGTGTAGGGCGCGGTATAGTTAGATTCCACCGTCCGAGGAGATACAAAAGGGGCTAGGTCTCATAGATGTAGAGGTCACTGTATCTTTGGACAATAAAAGTTAAGCGTGAATAAACCGAACCCAGTTACGTCTTTGTGCCACCCCTCTTACAGCAGCCCAAGGTGCCGTTAGCCAACACCGTAACAAATTACTACGTACCCTGCTATCCACCATCCTGTATAGTACAGGTGGGAGCAGCGTCGAGTCAACATACTTAAGTTTTGTTTTTAACTTGTAAAGACTCTATTGTTGTAATTGTACAGTGATAAGTGATATTTCAAAATGAAGCGGTCGTGTGTTAGCGAAGTTTGGACTTATTTTACAATATGTGATGCTGAAAATGTGAAATGCAAAATATGTAATAAACAATACTCGCGCAAAGGAAGAACAACAAGTGCTATGAGAAATCACCTGGAAGCTTTGCATAAAAACGAGTATAATGCTTTAAAGAATAGGGAAAATGAAAAGCGAAATGCTTCTACAAGTGTTGTGGCCTCCACTTCGCGACAATGTACGAAAACCGACCTGAAACAAATGTCTTTGACTGATTGCGTCGAAAAAACAAAAAAGTGGGATAACAACAATGCCAAGTCTTTGGAAATTGATAATTTAATAAGCGAAATGATTGCTTTAGAGGACTTACCCTTTAGTTTTGTCGAAAGCGTTGGATTTGTCAGACTATTGAACCATCTTTGTCCGTCGTATAATATAAAAAGCCGACAACATTTTTCTTCGTTTATATGTGAAAATTTCTACGGCAAAGTCAAAGATAAAATTTTGGGATTAATTAAGTCATTTGAAAAATTGGCGTTTACAACTGATATTTGGTCTGATTCTTGTTCAGGAATATCTTTGCTGAGTCTTACATGTCATGGTATAACAAAAAACTTTGAGAGAAAAATGATTGTGTTAAACGCAGAGGTATTTAACGATGGCCGACATACTGGTGAAAATATAGCTATAAAACTTGAAACCATGTTGTCGCATTGGGAAATACCTAAAGAAAAAGTGCAATGCATTGTTAGAGATGGTGGCACAAACATGAAAAAAGGTATTTCCTTGTTATTAATTAGAGACATTGATTGTTCGTCACACCAAATTCAGCTGGTTGTCAAGGAGGGGCTTAAGGCACAAGATTCCGTTATAACAGTGATTGCAAAATGTAAAAAGATGGCAACACATTTTCATCACTCAAATGTAGCTCAAGATGAACTGGCTGCTCTACAAGAAAGACTCGATCAGCCAAAGCTGAAAATCATACAAGAGTGTGCTACAAGATGGAATAGCAGCTTGTATATGTTAGAGCGTATTTTGAAAAACAAAGATTCGTTATGTCTTTATGCTTCCCAGAATAACAAGATTTCACAACTAACTTCCGAAGAGTGGATTATTGTGGAAAAAATAATAACTTTACTCAGACCTTTTGAAGAAATTACAAAAGAACTAAGTGCAGCCAATATTTCTGTATCCTCAGTAATTCCATTATTGTCCACTTTGGAAAAAATTATTGGTGAATTTGATGTGACCGACGAATGCGTTGGGAATACGATTTTAGTTCTTAAACGAGAACTATGTCGCAGATTTTCCCATTTGGAAAATGACGTATTGTTTGCTACGGCAACTTTTATTGACCCGAGATACAAATTAAAATTTTTCAAAAATTCTTCAACCAGAGATCAAGTTGTGAAAAATATTTTAGAGTCAATTGGAAACGATGAATCAAGCCTATCGTCTTGTTCAAATCCTAAGCGTGCCAGAATGACTACTCATCGGATTGAAACATCTGGTTCCAGTGCCAGTCTGACAGAGAAATCTATATCTTTAAGAGACACCATGAAATTGCTGATGGATTCCAGCGAAAGTGAAGAAGAAGAAAATGAATGTACGAACCCTATAGAAGTTTTGATAAAAAAAACCATCAATGAATATTTATTAGATAAACGTGTGGAAAATGATGTAGATCCACTTACATGGTGGGCGGTAAATAATAAGAAGTATGGTATTATTTCTCCCATAGCCAGGCAATATTTAGTAACACCACCCACTAGTGTGCCTAGCGAAAGGGTCTTTAGTGGGGCTGGTCTTCTTTACACACCCCACCGAAATAGGCTGCAAGGAGAAAAGGCATCAAAACTTCTATTTCTGAAGTTTAATATTCCTCTACTCTTATTTAATTACTAAGTGTTTCACTTAATTGTGCTTAGATATAAACAATTTTTCATAGTTTTATTTTTCGATTTCAAGAAGTAATGTTTAATGGATATCTTAAAAATTACATAATTAGTGAGTTAGTATTAGTACCAAAGTTAAAATTAACAAAATGTTAAGAACATATTTGTTTTAATTGAAAAGAAGATTATTATATTGTTTGTTTTTCTTCACAATATATTTTTAACTTTATTCATGAGAAGTCGATTTGATTTACAATTAAACATGATTACTAATTCATTAAAAGATCTCACATATTTGAATAAGATACCCTTTAGGTTGCATAAATGCATATTGTTAAGTGTTTTTACAAAAGATCTCATTTAAAGTTGATTTGTATAATTAAAAAGGTTGGGTTATATCTTATTCCATTGTTTTGTGTTAAAGCAGTTCAATGGTATTTGATCATACAGTTGTGTTATAATATAGTTTAGAAGTTTTAAGAAATTACCTGCCTTAATTTGATTTTGCTTAGGTAAATAAGAATAAAAGAATATCAAGAGTGTGTTTCTGTTATGTAATCTAGTGAATAACTACAAGGCTGTTTCCCAAATATCATTAAAATACACTCTTATACATAAAAAATATGTTAATAAATAAAAATGTCTTAATCATAGCAGTTGCATTATTATTTAATAAACATTTTCATTTTTCATTGCCAAATACATTCGCAAAATATTGGCATCATTTTTGCGAATTCGAATGCGAATGCGAATGTTCAAAAATATGCGAATATTCACGAATGCGAATGCGAATATTCGTTGCATCACTAATCTGAGATGCCTTGCAACGTGCTGTTCAGAAGAGATCTCCACCGCCTGGCGCTCCTATGGATTTGTGGACTGCCCTGCAGGATTCATGGTGTGAATTGCCTCCTGCATACCTTCAGACATTAGTCGAGTCCATGCCACGTCGGCTTGCGGCACTTATGCGTGCTCGCGGGGTGCTTACACGATATTAGGCAGGTGTACCAGTTTCTTTGGCTCTTCAGTGTACCTCTGTTAATATAAAAGTATCTTATTTTTCGTTTAATTTAAGTTTAACTTTATTTAATTTAGTTATTATGCTATCATTCATAATAAATATGAATTAAAAACAGCGAAAAAACCTGTAATAATTAGTTCCCATGCAAAATATTTTTACAACTGAGTGAGCACGAATTCAGCGCGTTGTCCTTCGGTGTTACTTTCTAGAGTAAGTTGAGGTAAATTGTACTCAGTTTATGAACAAAACGAATTTTCTTATGCGAGAGTTATACATAGGGAAGATTTCTGCCACTACGTGCACAGTGTTCCAAAGAGGTCACTTTTAAATAAAAATTTTATCTAAGTGAATTTTAAAAGATTTTGTTACTTGGTTGAAAAGTTATTTTTATTTGATTTATTTTTATTTCAATTGTCCTGTTTTTTAACGTAGATAATAGAGACTATTTGGTACACATGCGCAAGCGCTTACCTAGTGGCGAAAAGTTTTAGTTGCCAAACTAAAAGCATTGAGTTTCCCAACCAGAGTAGAATAAACCTTAACTAAGTTAATCTTAATTTGCACCAGGTGGAGGAATATCTTGGAAGTAGAACTTAAGTAGGGTTTCTGAAAAGTGTTACGTAAGTGTGAATGTATTGAACCTGTCACACAGGAGCGTCATTGCCTGGCAACAGAATAGATAAGTACCCAGAGACGCAACAGGTTCGCGGTTCCTTGCATGTAGGCGTGCCCATTCTCCGACTGGCTACGGGAGGCTCTGGGAGTGAACATCGCGTCTAACTGACTACCGCACACTAGGTTACTAGGCACTGATTGGCGAATGGCGCGCCGGGGCGGTACAACAACTTGCTGGCCAGCACCGCCATTTAGCAGGCGTGAGCGGCCGGAGTTAGCAGAAAAGCCGGCGGCTTTACCTCCGTATGCTTAAGTACTGTGCGCCCTAGCTACGAACTTGTAAGGGCACCAAGCTACTGATTGGCTGCATGTTGTCGTGGAGTGGGCCTCTGTTGGGATTAGCCCGTGCTGTGCATCGTCCCCTATTGGCTACTGGCAGGAGACAGACATATTAACAGACGACCCCGTGCCGTGTTGAGGATACGCTGAGGGCCATACCGCGTTGACATAATCGGAGGTTCCCTGATTTCTGAGTAAAGTAGCATCGTGTAATGTCAGTACTTGGATGGGTAACCACCAAGAACCACCTTGTCCCATTGGCGTGTACACCAGATGCGTCCGAAGAGGCATTTACCCATCAGTAACAGAAACAAACACCCAAAAATGAAATCGGGGATTGGGCCGCGGTGGCGAAGTGGGTAGAGCACTCATCTCCAACAAGGTGAACCTGGTTCGATTCCCGACGGGGTTTCTCCAGGATTATCGCGGGTGGGAACCGTGCCCGGATTATTCCGCTGGTGGGAGGGTTTTCTCAGGGATTTCCCGTTTCCCACGCCCCTTCATTCCGGCGCTGCTCCATACTCACCTCGTTTCACCCTCATCGGNTTTTTTTTTTTTTTTTTTTTTTTTTTTTTGCGTGCCGAGTGACCCGCCCGGTGGAGCGGGCGTGTGCAGCCGGCCACACCTGCGGGTGAAGGTATTGAGGGGGCCAGCACTCTTGAGTAGCCCGGGGCGCGGGCAGCTGGCAGGCAGCCACTGCTCTCAGCCACGTCTGTGTTTACCACCGCCGCAACCTCCATCCGCCCCGGGCTCCTGACTCCTTCCCTTCACCGCCCTTTTTCCCTCCCAGCCAACATGTTGTCTACGTGCACACACATATACACCTCCTGCGCGGAGCACGCTGACATGGCGATGGGGGAGCACGCCACGGCTCAACGTGTCACACACACACAGGCGCGGCAGGCTTTTGAACAGCTTGTATCACGTTCATTGTTAGTAGATGTAAAAGGGGTTTTCTGAAGCAAGTTACAGGATAGCTGGAAGCAGATATTTAAGATGAGAAAATATTGAACAGTTAGATCTCTGACAATCTTCTACGGTAGCCAACATGCGTGGCAGTACCAATGCTCTATCTTTCCGGTCCCGTGGCCACCATAGTGAATTTAATTTATGATAGCGCTCTATTCCTTTCTCAGTCGTGACGGTCTAGCTGCATGCCATAGATATTCGACCTTGTCACCCAAAACACCAAAATGCAATCAAATAAAAAAATTGTATAGCACAATTTTATTTTTTTAAATTTATTATTTAATATAGTACATATAGAAATGTCCAGTTTATATTGACACAATTTTGTAACGGTCATTACAAAATAATTTTCATTGATATTGGTTTACTAGGATTTTATTTGTTGGATAACTACTTCTGATGGTTCCTTATTCTAAAATTAACTTGACCACGATATCACAGCAAACTTAACTGTAAAAAAATTTTAATTAATTTAAAAAGTTAACAAATTTTGCAATTTAAAAATATTGCAGTAATAAATTTTTGGATAGTAAAAAAATTTTAGATAGTTTTTTTTTTATCTTTTGTTACATCATTCTTGTTCGGCTTAGTCACATTCGATAATCATTCGTACTCATTGAATTCCGCCATCTTTAAATTCGTTGATGTACTGACACATGAACGTGTAGCATTGCCAATACTCTTCCTCTCATTTGGTGGTAGGACTTGAGGCGTCACCAGTCCCGACTGCTCGTGTAGAGATTTGCTCCATGCAATTCTTTAGAGCAGAAAGACAACATATCGATATTTGGTGGAAAGAAACTTCGTGTGAAAGACAGATCGCTTAAGTCCACCATCTGCTGGGTCAGTTCGCACATGAAATCTCCACTGGTGCATGGCACTACCTTTACAACTGTCTAGGTAGGCAATTAGGTAGCCGTTTAAACAACAATGACCATGTTTTTTGGTTCGATCAAAGTGGAATGTAAACATATTCATATGGTGCTTGGCAACCAACTGAAAGTGCGTGGACACTTGTGATTATATTTGTACACTGCAAAGTACATGCTTCCTAGATCTTTTCTACTAACATACTTATGTGTCTGCACAAGACAACTGTAACGAAATCTGCGATTTCCTATATGCATAGGCCCATTCACATTCTTACTTGTCGGAGACATCTTGCTGCTCGCCACCCATTTAGACATCCATACTCCTGCTGTGCATCGACGATTTCCACTAATTTTCTCAATTCTCTCAGGCATATTTCCTTTTTCGAATCCTATCGTATAAATTGTCGTATCAGTAGATCGCAGAGCACATTTCAGACTAGTTGAAAATGAACCTTAACTTGGTTCCCGTCGAGGCCTTGGTAGATGATGACGTTACTCAATCTCTGTCCTTCAGAGTTTTGTACCCGTGGGAATTATTGGATGAAAAAAAAAAGGAAACCAACTACAGGCTGATCAAACAATACCTCAGAAAACAAACGAAATAACACTATCGTGATCTCTGTAGATACAACGTTGAGGCTTATGTGGATATAGTTATACGGTGCAGGACTGTCATCTATTATCAAATACATAATAAGTTTACACATTTTGTAGAACTATATCAGTGTGTCGTTATTTCGACCCTGCAGTCTATTGTATTAGAACTAATGCGATGTACCGACTTACTTATGTTCTCCATAATACTTACGAGATCAAAAACAAAGAATTCCCAAAACCAGATACTTGGCAATCACAGAACTGTGAATGGTTATTCTCACATTGTCCTACATCTTGTTCTGGAGTCCAGTGATGATGCATCTCGGTTTCCCAGTAGCGAAGCTAGACTTAACCATTCAGGTGATGAATTGGCTTTGCCATCAAGCCAATGCATGACTCCACGAACTTAATGCTATGTTTATGCGTTTAATATTTTCTACACCTTCGTAGAAACTTTGCTTGAATACCGGCATGGTTTCGTAAGTGTGTTAGTAGCGGTACCAGTTCTTACTTCTAATTAACGATGATGTGAATAGTCTTGAACGAACAAATCTCAGCATCACTAGCAGTGGAACATAACTCGAACTTACATTTTGCATGAATGGAATCTTCGTAGTGGGTCTTTGAGACCCTAATATGTTGTATCGACCACAGAAATTTCATACAGTGTAAACGAGAGGTATATTTTACCATCATTGCTAGTATATCTCATTTAGTCTAACTCTGCACAATTGAAAAACAATACCATTGCTTATACTAGTATTTTCCTTTATCTCGGGTATGTTTCATATTCTTTCCTTATAGTTATTTAAATCTCTGGAAACATAGGCAAGAATACCTTAATGTTTTATGGTGATCTATATTTTCGATGGTATGGTGTATGGACCGATCAGGAAAAACAGGTATGCCAATTTTTTTTCATACTTTCTTCGAAATCTATAAAATGTACAGCTCCATGTTCACATACCTAGGAGCCGAGACAGCAAAGGAAATGCAAATTTTCAAACGGTCACACCATGATGACCCACAGTTTACTGGCCTTTGTTTTGTGACTTTTTTTATTTTACAATTCTGATCTGATGTAAATCTTATCCCTATGATTTCAAATGCAAACATATAATTTTGGTAGTCCATAAAATGCCAGGTTAATCGACAATCGACACAACGACTTCATATGCACTCTTCACAGCGACAGGAATGTAAATAATTCTTTGTGGCACTAACTCATGTTTAAAACACTGAAGGAATGACGGGGGTAAATCACATGTAGCATGTTTCTTGACGTACTGTGTGGGCATAAGCAGCTCGGTAACTGCAGTTTACATGTATCATATGAAGTGGAAAACTATTTACCAGTTGTCATACTCTGTGGGTTTTCTCCAATTTGCAGAGAATTGTTTTGTAACCCATAGTGGGCCCAATCATATTTAGTTTTGTAAGTCACGATTTTCGCTGCACTTGATCATTCTCTACCGAGTTTTGGAACTTCCATATAGTTCATACTTCATGCAAAGGAAAAGTAACCGTTCTCTATATCCGGCAGCGTGTATTTTATGAGCCCAGAGTCAATCTTCCTTTAGGCACTCTCACTTCCTCCGAAGTAAAATTTCCAGTTATTTTATTTATATTTCCTACTGCAGTTTATATTTGGAAAGTCGACCAGGTCAACGAAAGGTCTTACACCATTCATGGGAAATGCATGGTATACAGCTACCAGCTTCGTCCTGTCAGTATTAGTGTTGTATATATTACAGATGATCTACAATTAGTGTTTGGGCTTTTTTAGTTCTCTTGTTCAGTCGTATAAGAAAGTGAATGCGGAAATCACCACAGCTCCGTGTGCTGAGTATGTTCGAGTTCATAGTTTAAGACGACTTTGCTCTGTGCAGATACTAACGCTGTGTGGGCTGTGATTGCCAATCACCAGAGCTGTGCTTTTTATGTGCAAACTTATAAGTTCTGGGATCATGAGCTGTGTCGTGATTAATATTATGACACGCTTGTCTCTTTTAAACTTGATTGGTCTGTCATGGCACGTAAACACGCCTCTGAAATATTGTATGTTCTATTTTCATGCAAAATGTTTCCATGTTAATGTTTGGTCATTTGGGGTGCAGGTTCCTTATCTCTGTTGTGTTTTTCCCTTTGATATTTTACCGCTCCAGCCTCTAATGTAAATATCCATTAGTATAGGTCTTGTAATGTTTCGTTCAACAGGATGGTAGCGTCCACATTTACACTGTTTCGCTCGACATACATCAGCTGCTTTCGTTCATTGTTCCTACGATAACAGTAAACAACTTCATTGCCGCAGCCAACGGCCAAAGACTGCTCTAATACATACTGGCCGTCACATACACAACACTTCGAGATATATTTGTCAATGCTTACAAATGGTTACGATGTTTAGTATTTTGAAGGTCTAGGTCAATATCAAAGGTTGGCGTAATATAAGCAGAGTGACATATCTGCAATAGGAATGGAACAGTCATATTAAAGATATAATCCATTGACGGTTACTGAAGAAATGTTTAAGATCTACTTACAGGATATTCCTCCGCCTCGTGCTAATAAAACTTACCCGAGTCTAGAAAATTACATCTAAGAGACAACGTACCGCATTCGTGCGCATTCGGTATAATAATATTTTCCACAAGAACTATTTCTTACTATGTATTACCAACACTCCTATTTTCTCTATTTTTTTAGTCATGTTAGTTTTAAAATATAAATTATAATTTATATATAAAATATAAGTAGATGTTTAAGTTAACATAAGTATAAAACGCTTGTGATAAATTACGTATTTAGGAAACAAACACGTCGTATATGGGGTGATTTTTCAAAGGTTTTATTCAAAAAGCGTGAAGAAACTGCGAATAGAGTATATATTCATTGTGGCAGCTAATAATAAAGATAATGTGTGTGTATCCGTTGTGTGAGCCACTTTCGTCCAGGTATGACAGGGAACATGGCAGACGTTGCCTTCTCTCTTTATAGCTACCAGCGACACATCGTAACTCAGCACTGCTGGCAGACTCTCGCCGCTTGCCAGATGTTTCAGAGGTACTGAGATTAGCCGGGTCTCTCAAAGCTAAGTAGTAATGTCCCCTTGCACCTTTCAGCCACAAACATACGACATAGAGCTTCTTTCCCTGTGCGTCTGGCAGTTTTGCTTCTCTGAAGCGTCTTTAAACGACGTGTCAACAGTTTGAGGACTACACTCGGATTTAGCCCAAGCCACACTTCTTTGAAAACATCTTTGTAGTGATTGAAAACCAAACTCGCACAGAGATATACTTATCGTGAGGGACAGGAAAGTGTCGTGTTTTAAACGACCTGATTGCTATATTTCATTGTTTTATGTATTTCCGAGCCTCCGCCTAGTGTTGATTGCCTGCCGCCCCGGTGTGTAGCAAGTTTTACCTCAGACCAGGTGGTACGGGACTCACTGCTTGTTTCGTACAGGTATGTTCACCTGGGCATGTCTAATAAACTGTGATCCGATTGCAAACAGAATAATAATAAAGGCGTGTGGGGAGTGCACCCAGGGCAAGGCAACACCCTCCGAGTGACGGCATTTCCAGCTGGGACCCGTAGGTGACCGTCATCCCCGGCCATGACAGAAATGAGACCCTAGAATGGAGCGGCGCTGGAATGCAAGGGCGGGGAAACGGGAGTACCCCGAGAAAACCCGCCGGCAAGCGGAATCGTCCAGCACGATTCCCACATGAGAAAATCCGGGAGTGAACCCGCCGGGGATCGAATCCGGATCGCCGTGGTGGGAGGCGAGCCCCCTGGCCACTACTGCACCGCTGCCCCTTGCAAACAGAACAGGAATGTACAAGTGTGTCCGAGGTCTAGATTGTCCTAAAATGAATTCGCGAAGATTTCCCGTCCCTACTTATCGTCCTAGTGTTTAATAGGATCTTGCGAGGATACGACAGTCGAGGAACAGTAACTTTACCTCGTAAATATTAATTGGGACAAATTCAACCTGGCAGCTCAATGGGCAACGACCAGAACAATAATGGACATTTTGGAGCTTAGCAAGTGTGCCTGGTACCATGTGAACCAGTAAGACGGTGGCAAATGGGAACACAGACACCTGCATAACTAATGTTCCTACAGTAGCGAATACAGGTTACTCGCTTGCAATTTGCCTTTAATTACGTTAAATATGCACATACCTCAATATGTTACTAGCGGAAGCTTGATTGCGGATGATAACATTTCGATGAAGTATGAAAAGCTTTATTTTCACGCTCGACCTTTCCGGCAATTCTGGAGAAACTTAGTATGTGTAGCAGCTGTGTGGCTGTCGGAATATTCTGAATCAATGTGATATGTGATAAACGCTGGCTCTAAGTGCAATGAGAGGAAGGCCAACATTACATTTGTTTGTGTGGAGCCAAAAATATATTTAGTTATCCTAAAAAAATTTGTTGAATAAACAAAAGTAGAAAAGCAACAAAATTAATTTAATTCGCCTAGCAAAATGCATGCTTTAATAAATAAAATCTTTGTGATGGGTAAAAATAAATTAGACTGTCAACCAAATATTTTGTTGCATCAACTTAATATTTGTTTGGCCACTAATTTAATTGCCTTTGTTCGAAAATACAGATTGAGAGTTCGTTTGCATTTTTTTGTGACAATAACAGTGTTTGTCAGAGCGTTTTTGAATACTTAATAACGGTATAAACGTCCTAATAAAACAAGTTCAACGGAAAACTAACAATTGAAGCTGTAAAACTTAAAATATTTATTTCCACACATTATCCAGTATTTGAAATGTATGTATTTTAAAACATTCCAAGTCGACCTGTAGTCACTTTAGTCGCGATAGCCAGGGCGTAACGTTCGGGTGTATGTAATATTAGTTCTAGTCTCGGTCGAACTTCCATTTTTTAATATTAACCGAAACTGTTAAGTGTACGCAGAGCCAAGCAAATCTTTGGTTTCACGAAACAAAGTTTGGCTTGGGGCAACCAAATAAGAACAACAAAATAATTTGGTTACAGCAACAAAATATTTCATTGCCTCTAACAAACCATTAATTTGGTTGCGCCAAACCAACTTTTTTCGATTCAGTGAAACCTTTTTCTCGGTGTGACCCGTTCCAAGCGACAGACGTACAGTCGTGCGACAAGTAACATCAGAACTCGTGCTGGTGACTCACTGAACATCAATGTGTGCACTGTGCGGCATAACTTTCATGATACTGCCTTTAGGAGCCGATGCCTAACACAAATGCCATTGCTAACCATATGCAACATAGCAGCGTGCCCTCTTGGAGCTCGGAAACATCGCCACTGGACGCTGGGCTATTTAAAACACAGCGTGGTCTGAAGAGACGTGTTTCCAAATTATTCTGACAAATGGAAAGGTCTGCACTGAGAAGAAACCCCCATGAATCCATGGGTTTACAAAAACGAAATGGTTCTGCATAATTAAGATGTGCACTTCATATTAATCTTCTCAGTACTCGTCCGCTTAGTAAAATACTATATGTACTTGTTTCATAAAATTAAAAACGTACTTATTTTAAGTTTTCTCCATCTCCATTACTTCTACTCTGAGTAGTCTACCCACGTTGTATACTCTATAAAATCATACTTTATATATCCTATGCAAATAAATGTGCTCATATTTAAAGTAAATAAATTTCACTTTACTAATCCCCGTTTTACTTTTGTAAAACATTTTATTTAAGGATGTTTTTCCTGCGGAAGGTAATGCATTTAATAGAAATATTGATCTTGCAGGGTTGATGCGGGAGTACTGTAGTAGAAATGAACAATGAACCAGACTACAGAGTACATTTGTAAATGTACACATCTTCCCTTGCGATATTTGTAACGTGCTAGCAGTTTCGTTATTACACAACCCGTAATGCAGGCTGTAAAGTTCAGGGGAAGTAAGTCCGCAAGTAACTGCAGGAAAGCTTCAGAGCTTCAGAGCGCCAGAGTTTCATAGCCGTGTAGCCTACACACTTTGGCAGAGATAATTTGTTCCTTGGCTAACATCTTTGCCAGAAGCATCTTTCTCCTGTTTCTTTTGGCGACACGTAGGTCTTGCTAAATATTCACAGATGAATCACGACATGCAAGAGAGCAGTGGTTCGTGCCCAGGTACAGCGAATGGAGCTCCTCGCAAGCCGATACTCTCCGACCAGCAACGCTTGTCTGAGTCAGCTGTTGCAGATGACACCTTCTACACTAACACGAATATGTGTTCCAGGTTAGACTCCTGGCCGTGTCGCTCGCGTGGATTTTGGAACGTGGGAATCATGCCGGACGATGCCTCTGGTCTACGGCTGAAGAGTGAATAATATTCTCAATTCTGAAAAATAACCACACTTTTATGCCAGCTGCCATGCATACTCCTTAATAACGTAAAACACGAACGGATAAAAACACATATTTAGAATTTTAGTGTACTTATTTAGCAAAATGAGCCTCTTGCAAAAATTGGCAGAATTTTTATGAAATCTTATGACGATTTTTTGAGTGCATCTAAGAAACATTTTGCCAGACTCGCTGTGGTCACTGTAACTGCAAACTAGGCAACAGTGCACAGCCATGATAGGCTACTGGGGCCAGCTACTGTAAGGAGCGCCGCTGATCGACTGACCTTGAGCGGCCAATAAGTTCTAAGCCGGGTGTAAGGAAGAAAGAGAAGACAGAAGAGTCCCGTCGGATCTAGCAGGAGGGATGGGACAGGTTGGAGAAGGGGAGAGTTGTCTATCGCGTTTTTCCAGTTACCAAGTGACAAATGAGCCATCACTGAACCACGAGAGTTTTTTTATGAAGGTCCTAAAACACCTGGACATGGGAATTTCAAAAAGAAGCTTCATGAATTTATCTTGGTGGACTCTTCTCTTCATCCGATCTGTGTTATAAATGACGCTGTCAAACCCGCGAATTTTGAGTGTCCAAAAATTGTAGATACCAGATATGAACTAGTATGTCAGAAACTACCATTAGAAGTCGAAGATTTTGACTTTAGAATAAAAATGTCTTTAAGGTAATATGTAAAATATTTTTAAGAATTTACAAAAAAAAGTAATTACCAGGTCAGTGGAATTTGACCCCTGGAAAGATAGGGAGCCTCTTGAAAATGAGACTCCTTCGTAAAGGCTACCTACTCCTAACGTAACTATTAAGCCACTATAAAATCTTTAAAGGAGCAGCGGACCCAATCCTCGTAGAAGACGGATTGTAAAACTGCAATAATTTATAAGTAGTGTTAGCAGACCCGTTACAACTGGGGACCGTAGAAGGAAAGATACTACAGAATGAGGAGGGACCGAAAATAATGTCCGGGTGCACCCACCCCCTCGCTGCTTAATGTCAATACTGAGGGAACAAGTAGGAGAGTAGAAATAAAATTCAGTAGTCAATTAGTTAGTGCTGCTGTGCCAAGGCATAGAATTATAATAGTAAATCATAAAAGTGTAGGGAACTAAGTGAAATCGGCGATCAATCTTACCACTCACTACTTTAAACTACTTGAAGGTAGATTATGTAGAAACAATTAAATATCTAAAAAACTAATGGGCTGAGGATTAACAATCCTCAAATGAGATGATATGAATGCAAAACAAAAGAAAATAAAAATGATAAAAGAGATTACCTGTTACTGGATAAATAAAGTTATTTTATCCCAAGAGCAAGTGGAGGGCCAAATAAAATCAAGAAGACAGCAAATAAAAGCAAAGGGAATCACTTATACTTCTACACTACACAAAAAGGACACGGGTGGGGGGGGATAGGCAAACGTGATTGATCTTCGCCTAGTCATGTAAAACAAGAAGTTACTGATATAATGAATGAGCCTACTTTCGTCAACATGGAAGCAATTAATTTTTAAATAATTTCTTAAAAACTGAGTTGATAGGTAGGACTTACCGCCTCGTTAAAATAAATGTAATTAGATATGAAACCAGAAACATTTGCAACAGTAGTGAGACAATTACAAATATGCACGTGCCTTACTGGGTCTCGACGCCAGAAAATCTCTTGCCATAAGTTGGTGTGCTATCAACTGCATTATTGAGGTTGGATCATAGCATAAACTTAGAATTAAATCAGTCTAATGTTTCGAATGATATAGTTTACAAACATAAAATATTTACATGACTGTAATTAGTAAGTGAGCCACTTAAAACATGTAAGTTTGCATGGTCAACTATAGCGCTACTTGTGTGAAGAATCTGGTCAAAATCGGTTTGATTGGTCTCGGAGATATGGCATAAAACTTCCATATTGTTTATTTAATGATCTTAATAAATTGAGGACAAAACGTTATGTATTAACACATTCGATGATTGTATATTTCCAGTATACAGAGTTAAGTTAAGATAAATTATATAGTTTCGTATACATAACACACTAATACAAAGTGTTATTATAGCTTCCATTCTGAAAATAAATGTCTGTCACACTTAACAAAATGCATGTAGTTATATGGCATACCACAGTACAACTTCTTCGCCTAATTTGGTAAGAATGGATTGACTGTTTCCCGATATATGACATAAAAATTTAATTTTGATTGTGGGGCTAACTAACAAATGGCTCTGTATACACAAATTTGATAGTTGTAAATTATACTGCCAGTATAAAAAGGTAAGTTTGAATTTGTTTCGTTAATAAAAAATACTCAGTTAAAATATTTACATTGCCACCATTTTGAAAATAAGTGCCGGACCCAATTAAAACCTAGCAGTTAACACTACCTGTTGCAGTGCAATTTGGTTGCCAAATTTGGTAGGAATCTGTCATTGTTTCCCGAGATATTACATTAAAAATGTATTTTTCATGTGACATATCTTACAAAATAGCGGACAAAAGATGCTGCGTATAGACGCATTTGATAGTTGTAAAATACAGAATGTCCCAGAACGTGCGCAATGTGATGGTTAGAACAGTGGTAGTACGATAACAGTGGAGCGCAAGAAGGGACTAACTCTGTGTAGTGTTACCACATTGTGCACGAAATATGTAATCGTACGACATTTTGTCACAAATATTTTCGTCTCCATTTTCGCTCAGGATTCTCGTGGTGTGGTTCTTATGCGCGCGTTCTGGACATTCTGTATACTGCTGCTATACAAAGTTAATTTGGAATTTATTACATGGTTTCCACGATATAATATTATAAACTAAGATGACTATATAACCGCCATTTTTAAAATAAGGGTCTAACATTCCTAAAACATACCATTTAATATCATATTCCGCAGTACTACTTGTTTGCCAAATTTCGTAGGAATCGGTCAATCGTTTACCGAGGTATGTCGTAAAAACTTTATTTATTCATTTGACGCTACTTACGAAATGGCTGATAAAAATGGCTATGTGTTATCATATATGATGCTTGTAATAAATATTTTCAGCGTACAAAATTTTGTCGAAATTGGTTAAATGGCATAGCATATATACCAAATAAACCTAAAATATTGGCATGGCCACCATTTTTAAATAAGTGCCTAGTCAAGTTTAATCACTTTCGTTTACTTAACCCATCATAGTATTACTGTGGTGCCAAATTTGTGTGAGAGTTGCTTTGGTGGTTTTCGATAATCTAAAATCTTAATTTTTCCATTTGGTGCTACCTTCCAAAATAGCGAACCAACAACAATTTCCGTTTCAAAATATAACGCTTACATGATGCTCTGCCAGCTACAAGATTTAGTTTAAATTGGTCGGATGGTTCCCGAGATATGACATATCAGTGTAAATATTTAAATGTCTCCATGTTGAAAGTAAGTTCCCTTGCGTGGTCGAAAACTAAAAAAGTCAGGCACCCTCACTATGTACTATATCTGCACCAAGTTTGGTAAAATTGAGTTGACGCGTTCAAAAATTGGAAAAGGGGTAGGGGAGACACACACGCGCACCTACACATACAGACACACACACCTGCATGCACACAACTTCACACCTATACACAGACAGTAAAGTGATCTCATAAGCCTTCCTTTCCTTCGGAAAGTAGGCTGCAAGGTGAATACGTATTCGTGGAGAGATTGAATTGAGAAGTTTGGGCGGCTCTCAACATCGAGGTCTTGAGAGCCGATGAGGGTGAAGCGAGGTGAGTATGGAGCATCGCCGGATGGAAAGAGCCGGGGAAACGTGAGATCCCCGAAAAAAAAAACTGCCTACCAGCGGCATTGTCCGGCATGATTCCCACATGCGAAAATCCGGGAGCGACCCTAGCGGCAATATAATACGGCAGATTATAAGTATATACAAGAAAATCGCGCTAATTCAATGACCTGTAAACTTGACTGCGTATTATTGACAATACTCGAGCCACAGACATTCGTCCATTGGTAGCTGCTCCAGTAATGGAAAATGTTCTCGCTTTACCAGTTTGCACACGATTAGACCTTTGTTATACTTTGTTTTGATTGTGGTTAAACAATACTTGTTGTTAATGTTGGGGGTTCTGATGATGCTAGAGCATGTGGAGTAAATAAATATAGGAAGCTATAGGTTACTATATAGGATGATTCTAAAATCATGGGACAAACATTGAGGGGTGGTAGAGCTCACTAAAACAAACAATTATTGTATAGGACTATATGGGCGGGAGTGACGCGTTGAGGCACAAACACAAAAACATAACACATTAACGGAAACATAAAATGTCCATTAGCAGCATACTTAACGAGTGATTCCGTATAGAAAATGTTAAAACAGTTGCTGGAAATGCATCCACCAACGGTCACGCATGCTTGGCGACCTCTACAGATAGCGTGATTGGCTGTCACTGGTGGCGTGCGTGAAATACCTGGCGTATTTGAATATGTTCGCCAATCACTCCACCGACGCTACCAAGCTTGCATTACTGTCGGTAGTAGCAATTTTGAGCAATTATTATAAACATTGCTGTAAAAAGGCATTTAACTGCGACGTTGTAAATAAACAATGTGTGGAATTTCATGTGTTATTTTTGTGTTTGTGCCTCAACGCGTCGCTCCCACCCATATATTCCCATACAATAATGGTTTGTTTTAGTGAGCTCTACCACCCTTCAATGTTTTTCCCGTGATTCTAGAATCACCCTGTATGGCTATATAATAAAGCATCTGGAGATTACATAAAATACTATATGGTAGGGGGAGAATTGTTAACTTAACTACATCCACTACATTACTGAGAGCCAAGTTAGTATATTGTAGTTGTCCCACCTTGAGTAGTATCCGAAGGCTGATGCAGTATGACGAGTTATGGCGGTCGGCACAGCAGGCTTCTTGTGATATCAATCTCAGCCGGCGCCTCATGAAGAAAGACCACTACTGCCACTCTGCATTGCCCCCATATCGGCGTGGCATAGCGCACCATGGCCTGATTCTCTGCCTGGTAGAGAGGATTACCGAGGTTTGGGCAATGCGATTCCCGATTGCAGCAACTGGATTTCCTGATTACCGCTTTTGAGTAATGGCGTGTTCAGGTAGGCCGTCGACCTAAGGCCTGTTCACGCTATTGTAATACAGTTGTTCTCTTGCATTTGTATTATTGGCTCAGATCCATCCGGGGCGCATCTAATAAAATGTTATCAAATTGCACAAGTGACTGAAATATACAAGAGTATGAAGTCTAAGCTTGGCCTCTTATCAATTCACGAAAATTTCCTGTCACTAATAATAAGGATACAACCAAACTCTTATTGCCCTAATGTTTTGCAAATTCATTAAATGTTCCATTGGAAAAAGAAGGCTAGGCATGCTTTATGAAAAATATTTTCATTTTTGGGATAACCCTAGGCCACATGGGGCCCGACAGGCTATAGAAGTTTATGAGAAAACTGGCGGTAATCCTTTAGACCACTCTCCATACAGCCCAGATCCCGCACCCTGCGATTACTTAGCTTCCTCAAAACGTAAGAAAGAGTTCAGAGAAAGGAAGGTTGGCTCTGATCAGAAATTGAAAGTTGCCACGTCCAATATTTTACACCGACTCTCAGGACATGGTCAGCAACGTGTGTTTGAAGTGCATCGCTGGAAACGATGTATAATGTGAAGGTCGTTGTTTTGAAAATAAACCCTATAGCAAACCACCTGCTGACTCAGACTCCAGATATTGTGATCTCAGTCCACGAACTTTCGGAACAGCCATCGTAGATAACGCAAGTTCTGGAGAGGGCCGCGTTGGTGTAGTGGTCAGATCATTTTCGTGTCCAGACGAAGGTCAATCACATATTCTTCTCAATTATGCACCGATGCCCTTTCTGAGTAATGCGGGAGTACGTTAATTCCTTGAGTTGATCATTATGTTATCTAACTTGTGACTTTTCATCTTTGGCTCTCTCGGGCCATACGTATATAGAAGTCAGAATACTTGCTTGCACCAAGACGAAGCAGGTTCGATTTTCTGCTCGATGACCCGGATTTCCTCTTGTGGTAAACGTGGTGAACGTTGCCATTGGCCGGTGTGTTTTCTCGGGACACTTCAGTTTCCCCCCGCCCTTGAATTCCAGTGCTGCTCCATACTCACCTCGCTTCACATTCACTGGCACCCACGACCTCGTTGTTAAGCGCCGATCAAAACTCTCAACTCTTACGTCACAAGTTCCAGGTAGTGTCTCAGTTGCTACCAGAGGAACTCACTCAGCCGTTGTGTGTGGTGGGAGTGAAGCCACCCATTGCAGAAGTGTGTGCTTGGACTCATAGAGTACTTGAACACATAGAGATGGCTACAAAAAATGTTTGGTTGATGCTTTCGTAGGCGGAAATTTTTATGTTGCCAAAGAACATATTGTGGTGCCCAATAACTAGGGACAGGTGTTTTTCGCGAAAATATTTCAAGACCAATTGTACTCCAAATCACTTTTGTTCACATGCATTCGGGGTTGGATGGTTTTAAATGTCGTGTGCCTCAAGTGTGTTTCTGCAAATCATGGACGTTCGGTATCGGAGTGCTTTATTACGATTGGCCCAGTCAAATAAGCACATGTCTTCTCATGTAGACACGCTGCCAATAACCAAAGGAATTTGTGGTTGTGAATGTAGGATATTGAAGTCTAGCATGACCATAAATATTATCGCGAAAAACACCTGTCACTATCAATAACACGAAGATTGATTAGTAAGGCTCGGTATCGCCCACAATATTGGATTCTTTAATTTACTGCTAATGTAATTAAATGTAAAATAAAATCTTAAAAATTGATTATAGAAGTCAAGGAATTTACTTTCTCATGCTGTACAGACATAAATTCCCAACTATTAAAGAATAATATTATCACAAACAGCAAAGTAAATTCAAAATATAAATGCATGCCTGCCTTTTTACAACTAAGGAATAACATACAGTTAAAATTATGTACATTAATATTTAATAGATTGTAAAATGTAAATTTTATATAATCGAACATTCTCAAAAATAATAAATTCTGCATAAGCCGTTAAGCTGAGCCTCAAGCAGCGTGGAACATGGCCATCACTTGGGTGGGTGCACGCCGAGGACCGCCGTGTGTCGTTGACAGACAAACCCCCAGGCAGCCATGAAGGCATCCCGCCTCTCAGGCACGGGGGTAGTGCCCTCGAGCAAGGAACTCTGTTCCGCAACAAATGTAACATTGAGTTACAGCCGCTCATATCGTGAACTCCAGCCGCACACGCCAGCAAAATGAGTGTTACTGGCCAACAACAACGCATTGGAACGCCGTTCTCCTATCTGCGCTGGTAACCTGCTTCCCAGCCGACAGTCAATATGGGTCATTTCACAGCGCGCAGAAGCCAATCAGACACACGGAATGATCTCAAATACTCGTGCTGCCAACTAGAGAATGGTTGCGTCCACGTCAAAAACCCGCCGTGCCATTCCTCCTCTAAGTAATTATGTAGTACGTGTTGTAGTGTTAACTCCCAGCACGCTGACAATTGATTGGTTACGAGAGGCTCCAGCAAGGGGCATTGTGCCTGATTAGCCACTGCATACTGTGCTGTGTTCCCTATTGGCTGGGCTGTCGACTGGCAAGTAAGTTGCCAGGCGCTGATTGGCGAACGTCATCCCAAAAATTTGCTGGCGTGTGCAGGAGGCTGCTTCGCTTTTTTATTCTTAACCATTTCAGTAATTATTTAATTTATGAGCTCAGCAATTGCAATCGTTTAATTTTTTTAAAGTGCGCTAGACTTGCGTCGAGTGTGCTTCTCGCGACTATTGAACAATGTGCTCTTGTTCGCTAATATTAGAATTAACCATCCAGTGATTTCAAAAAAATCGATTTCTCGTAAGGAAGATGCTTAGAATACCGGCCTCTGATCCCTTGTTATGGACAGTGGTGACCATAAATACCTTCCGTGTGCAACACGTTCTCATTCACGGGCACGGGGACTAGATCTGTTTAATACTCTGTGGCAGGACCACATAGACTAAAGAGCTTCATATTTCGCGAACTCCAGCCTCACATGCTAACAAAATGGCGCCACTAGCCAGCGACATGTTGGAACACCATACGCCAACAACCGCCTGGTAATTCATTCTCCAGCATGCAGCCCAGCTAATAGTGAACCTTTCGCAGCTTGCGTTGGCTAGTCAAATGCAAGGCCCGTTCCCAGAACCTCGCATATCCAATCTGAGAATGGGTACACCAACATCAAAGAAACGATCACGATATTTCGCAGGGGCCGCGGTGGTGTAGTGGTTAGTCTACATGCCTCCCACCTACGCAAACCAGGTTCAACCTNTGTTCGCTAATATTAGAATTAACCATCCAGTGATTTCAAAAAAATCGATTTCTCGTAAGGAAGATGCTTAGAATACCGGCCTCTGATCCCTTGTTATGGACAGTGGTGACCATAAATACCTTCCGTGTGCAACACGTTCTCATTCACGGGCACGGGGACTAGATCTGTTTAATACTCTGTGGCAGGACCACATAGACTAAAGAGCTTCATATTTCGCGAACTCCAGCCTCACATGCCAGCAAAATGGCGCCACCAGCCAGCGACATGTTGGAACGCCATACGCCAACCACCGCCTGGTAATTCATTCTCCAGCATGCAGGCCAGCTAATAGTGAACCTTTCGCAGCTTGCGATGACTAGTCAGATGCAAGGCCCGTTCCCAGAACATCGCATATCCAATCTGAGAATGGGTACACCCACATCAAAGAAACGATCACGATATTTCGCCGGGGCCGCGGTGGTGTAGTGGTTAGTCTACATGCCTCCCACCTACGCAAACCCGGTTCAACATCCAGCAGGGTCGCGTGTTGTAATCGTGCCGGACGATGCCCCTGGTCGATGCCGCTGGTCAGCGGGTTTTCTCAGGGATCTCCCATTTACCCTGCCCTTTCATTCCGACNCTTGTTATGGACAGTGGTGACCATAAATACCTTCCGTGTGCAACACGTTCTCATTCACGGGCACGGGGACTAGATCTGTTTAATACTCTGTGGCAGGACCACATAGACTAAAGAGCTTCATATTTCGCGAACTCCAGCCTCACATGCTAACAAAATGGCGCCACTAGCCAGCGACATGTTGGAACACCATACGCCAACAACCGCCTGGTAATTCATTCTCCAGCATGCAGCCCAGCTAATAGTGAACCTTTCGCAGCTTGCGTTGGCTAGTCAAATGCAAGGCCCGTTCCCAGAACCTCGCATATCCAATCTGAGAATGGGTACACCAACATCAAAGAAACGATCACGATATTTCGCAGGGGCCGCGGTGGTGTAGTGGTTAGTCTACATGCCTCCCACCTACGCAAACCAGGTTCAACCTCCAGCAGGGTCGCGTGTTGTAATCGTGCCGGACGATGCCCCTGGTCGATGCCGCTGGTCGGCGGGTTTTCTCAGGGATCTCCCATTTCCCCTGCCATTTCATTCCGGCGCTGCTCCATACTCACCTCACTTAATCTTAATCGGCTCTCATGACCTTGATTTAAATCCTTTCTTATCTAGTGTANCGCTGCTCCATACTCACCTCACTTAATCTTAATCGGCTCTCATGACCTTGATTTAAATCCTTTCTTATCTAGTGTACACAATTGTGTACATTACGCACGTGTAGGTATTTCTTATCTGCACTGCACACTGCGAGCTAAATGCCCAATGATCTTACATATGGGTAAATGATTCGCAGACCGTCTTGCTGGTCTATATCATAATTGGTATATATAACTGCAGCCGAGCATATAGCTTGGAGACATGGAAATTTCACGGATTCGTCTGAGGAAAAGTTAAACAGCATTTACATGTGCATGTGTTTGTGCTTCCATTGGTCCATAGTTTGGTAGACACGCCCCGAACGACTTTCAGCCAATAACGAACCTGCAAGGAAAATAAAAACCGAATCCCTTGCTGCCTGGTCTGGTGTAAAACTGTAGTAAAAGCAAATAAACAACTAACTGGTGCTCGAGTGCACAAAGGATTGTGGAGTCTAGCTTGTCGCTGAATGAGTCCGCGAAATTTCCGGGCCTCTACATATAGCCTACAGCTAGAGGCAGTGATATTTCGCGAAAAGATTTCGAGACAAGATACAGTCCAAAGCACTGTAGGGTCGTCCAGCTTCTTTGATTGGCTAAAAAAATGTTCTGGCCCATGTTAAACCGTTTGCGCACGAATCACGAAGGTTCAGTGTCGGAGTTACTTAGTCAAAGACGGACACGGCACCAGCAGCCAATGGAGGTATAACAACAGCTGAGGTATGTATATAGTATTGAAGTCTACTGTGTGCTCAGATTTTTACGCGAAAAGTCACTGGCCCTACCTACAGATCATTTGGTTGTTACAACGCAACAAGTGCCGTGTCGACTTAAGTACAGCATGCATAATAAAATGTCTTGTTTGCAACACCTCAAAACGTAAATTAAAGCGGGTCTGAAATAATTAGGAGCCGCCCAAATCTCTCGACTGACTGTCATCTCGCCTGTGAGAACTAGTGTGCGGTATGGCAGGAGCGTGTTCTCCCTAGCGGCTGTTGACACAGCACTTCCGCGGCGGGACAAGGCGCCGCGCTGTGCACACGCCTCCGCGCTCAGAAATAACGCAGCAGTTTCCCAAGCGAGGCCGGCGCCCGGCGGCGTGGGCGTGGCGCGGCGGGGTGGCCTGCCAGCTGATTGGCGCGCGGCGACAGCCACTCAGCGCCGCGCACAGCCGGTGTTCGGGCTAGTGCGCACGAGGTCAGCTGGCCTTGCGACACCGCCGGCACGCGGGTCGTCTGCGTTTCACGTCGCGCACCAACTCAACCAGACAGAACTTCCCGATGAGCAGGCGCTGTGATGCGTCACGGAAACACATCTCTAGTCCATTCATTGCTGCTTCACACTTTTGTGAAGCTCTGCTCCAGTTATAATTTCAAGCTATTCCTCAGTTTCATGCCAACTAAGCTGAACTATGTCTTATCAAATTACACCAAAGGATCAACACACTTGTACGTTCTCAGTTCAATAACTTTCAGTTCAATAACAATTTACGTCACACTACCAGCACACCCATTTTATCTCTGTTTACATTTATATTAATTACTAGCTGTGCCCGCGGCTCCGCTCTCATGGACTACGGAATTATTGTTTAGGTTTTTTTTTTTAAAGTTTCCCCCACCCTCTCTCCCACGACGCTTCTACCCGCCACCAACATTGCTCTCCACGTCCGCGTACGGTAAACCGACTTGCGAAAGTAAATTTTTTCAGATATTTTCTCGTGATAAATAGTAACCAATATCAACTTTCAGCCGTCCAACTATCTCTGTGCAAGAAATTACGTCAATCTGTTGTTCGGTTGCGACTTTACATTGTTGAAGTTGCATTGTTATTCCGTTTGTGTGCTTTTTCATTTTCCAATAAGAATTTTAATAAGAAATTTAAATAAGATATTTTCTCGGGACAAAAAGTAGCCTATATCACTTCCCGGTGCTCCAACTGTCTCTGTGCAATCAATCACGTCGATCCGTTGCTCCATTGCGATGTGAAAGAGGGACAAAAACACATCCAAACACACTTTCGCATATATATATATATATATATATATATAT
>NQII01000735.1:490205-500455 GCA_002778355.1 Clitarchus hookeri
GAGAATTATCAGAATTATGCTTGGTTAAGTCAACGAGCAATTCTTGCCGCAAAGAATAATGATGTACACGCACTGAATTTGACCATTCAATCAAAAATTGCTGGCGATTTGGTGACATACAAATCCGTTGATTCCATAAGAGATCCCGATGATGTAGNGGTGTTTTCCACTGATGCACTAGGTCGCATGTATACTGTTCATCCTAGAAATGATGAATGTTTTTATTTGCGACTACTGTTGGTACATGTACGTGGACCAAAATCATTCGCGCATTTGAAAACTGTGAATGGCCACCAATGCCAAACATATCGAGAAGCATGTCAACTATTGGGTTTGCTGGAGAACGATTCTCATTGGGATTTAACACTTGCGGATTCAGTTGTTTCATCAAATGCGTACCAAATACGAACGCTGTTCGCAATTATCATCACCACATGTTTTCCTTCACAACCAATTCAGTTATGGAACAAATACAAAGACGACATATGTGAAGATATCTTGCATCGCTTGCGCATTCAAACGAATAATCCTGACATCCAAATAACCGATGAAATCTACAATGAAGGATTGATTCTGATTGAGGATCAATGCTTGACTATTGCAAACAAGCTACTGATTGAAGTAGGAATGATTGCGCCAAATCGATCGATGCACGATGCATTCAACCAAGAATTAAATCGAGAGCTGCAATACAATGTTGATTCATTGCAGGAATTCGTTCGAAATAATGAGCCGTTGCTGAATGAACAGCAAAAACAAGTATACGAAACATTAATGCAAGCGGTGGACAATAATACTGGTGGTCTATTCTTCCTGGACGCACCTGGAGGAACAGGGAAAACATTTGTCATTTCATTTATTTTGGCCACTATTCGATCAAGATGTGACATAGCTTTGGCGTTAGCATCATCTGGAATTGCGGCGACTCTTCTAGATGGCGGTCGTACTGCACATTCTGCGCTTAAGTTGCCACTCAATTTAAACACAATTGATATTCCAACATGCAATATTTCCCGATCCAGTGCAATGGGAAAATTGTTGATGCAATGCAAGCTCATTGTTTGGGATGAGTGCACAATGGCACATAAGAAATCACTTGAAGCACTTAACTTCACACTGAAGGATCTTCGGCGAAATAACAACATCTTTGGCGGCTTGATGATATTGTTGGCAGGCGATTTCAGGCAGACGTTGCCAGTAATTCCCCGTGGAACGCCTGCAGATGAATTGAATGCTTGCCTGAAGGCATCACCTTTATGGAATAACGTAAAAACATTATCGCTAACCACTAATATGAGAGTTCAACTTCAAAATGATCAAAGTGCTGCACAATTTTCCAAACAATTGTTAGCTGTTGGAAATGGAAAAGTCCCAGTTGATGCGACATCTGGATTAATTACTCTTACCAACGAATTTTGCCGATTTGTAGACTCTCAATTAGCTCTTATTGAAAATGTTTTCCCAAACATTAGTGAGAATTATCAGAATTATGCTTGGTTAAGTCAACGAGCAATTCTTGCCGCAAAGAATAATGATGTACACGCACTGAATTTCACCATTCAATCAAAAATTGCTGGCGATTTGGTGACATACAAATCCGTTGATTCCATAAGAGATCCCGATGATGTAGTAAATTATCCAACGGAGTTTTTGAACTCTCTGGAGTTACCAGGATTTCCACCACATAACTTGCAACTCAAAGTTGGTACAGTTATTATGATATTGCGTAATTTGAATCCACCGCGACTTTGCAACGGTACTCGACTTTCGGTAAAAAGACTTATGCCGAATTTGATTGAGGCAACCATTATTAACGGAAAGTACGCAGGTGAAAATGTATGTATTCCTCGAATACCAATGATTCCGACTGATCTTCCGTTTGACTTCAAACGATTGCAATTTCCAGTTCGCCTTGCGTTCGCAATGACAATTAACAAGTCGCAAGGCCAATCGCTTAGTGTTTGCGGGATAAATTTAGAAAATCATTGTTTTTCACATGGGCAGTTATACGTTGCGTGTTCACGAGTTGGGAAACCATCCGCTTTGTTTGTGTTAACGTCAGACCAAAAAACAAAAAATGTGGTTTACCAAAGAGCACTTCAATGAAACGTATTTACTTTGGATTCACTTTCATTTACTTAGAGAAGTTCAATTCATTACTGTTGTGAAATGAAATAAAATTTTTCCTTTTCAAATATAAAAAAAATGTTTCTTCATGTTTTAATCACCAAACAAAATGTTGCATAAAACGAAGCCATCTGGTGGCGAAACGGAGTTCGCCGGGTTTGCTAGTATATATATATATAGATAAATGAAACATTATATTTTTTGTTGATATATAAGTAAAACCTTAATTTTACTAAATATTAGATATTTTGTCTTGACAGAAATATAAGACGCTTGTGATTCATGATGCACTCAGGAAACAGTCAAGCACATTATACATGGGGTGATTTTGCAAAGGTTTAATTTTAAAATGTGAAAATACCGCAAATATATTTAACGTCTTGCTGTGTGTGTGACTGGTTGAAACATCGACTGGAGAGTAGAATTCAGTAGAATTGTAAATCAGCCTTACAATATGATACTCGTTGTAAAGTGAGCACTTTCGAAAGCCTTGCGTAGAATGTACTTTTCTCCTCATTCTGTTTCCTTCCTCCATATGTATAATTTACATTGACATGAGTCTAGTGACTTTATTCACACGTCAGCCGAATGAAAATAAAACATTTTTTTGAACCTAAACGTATTAGCACTTATTATGTCAGTTCGTGCTCTAATATGTTTAGTGCAAACAGACACAGCAGAATATTTTTCCAAACAGTTAAACATTACATTGAATATTATTTCAAGACTCACAACAGTTCAACTTAGTTTGCTGCTAATTTAACTGAAAGCCTGTACGCCAGTTAACGGGCAGTGATTTTTTTCAAATGCGTGTGACTTATACAGGATGATTCGAAAATCATTGGACAAACATTGAGGGGTGGTAGAGCTCACTAAAACAAACAATTAATATATAGGAATTTATGGGCGGAAGTGACGCGTTGAGGCACAAACACAAAAACATAACACATTAACGGAAACATAAAATATTCATTAGCAGCATACTTAACGAGTGTTTCCGTACAGAAAATGTTAAAACAGTTGCTGGAAATGCATCCACCAACAGTCACGCATGCTTGGCGACCTCTACATATGGCGTGATTGGCTGGCAATGGTGGCGTGCGTGAAATACCCGGCGTATTTGAATCTGTTCGTCAATCACTCCACCGACGCTACCAAGCTTGCATTGCTATAGGTGGTAGCAATTTTGAGCAATTATTATAAACATTGCTGTAAAAAGGCATTTAGCGGCGACGTTATAAACATTGCTGTAAAAAGGCATTTAGCGGCGACGTTGTAAATAAACATTGTGTTGCATTTTATGTCTTATTTCTGTGTTTGTGCCTCAACGCGTCACTCCCGCCTATATATTCCTATACAGTAATTGTTTGTTTTAGTGAGCTCTACCACCCCTCAATGTTTGTCCCATGAATCATCGTGTATATGACGTGTTTGCTTGTTTCTCAGTTTATGCTATATATCACAAGCGTTTTATACTTCTGTTAAGGTAAAGTTCCTTAATTTTGGTTAAATTGAACTTTTACTTATATTTCATTTATAAATTACAATATTTCATATATAAATAATATGAATTAAAACAGTGAGAAAACAGTGGTATTATCATTTCCCAGTAAGAAATATTTATTATGAAGAATATTATTACACTACGTGAGCGCGAATGCGCTGTTTTGTCCCTTTGGTGTACTTTTCTATATTCGGTTAATCTCTGTTTGCACGAGGCGGAGGAATATTCTGGAAGTAGAACTTTAGCAGGTCTTCAGAAAAGTTGGAAGTAACCGTGAATGGAAAATACAAATAGATGATGTCGGAAGAATCAAATAAATGTTCTCCTCAGCAAATTAAGTTTAATGCTTTATTTGTAGGGAAAGGGAAATTTCTCGTATTAAGTGACTCGTAGGCTAGACTCCACTATACTATGAATTTCCAAGCCTCAGCTTCCTGTTCATTGGTTGCTGCTTCATTGTGTATCCAGTTTAACTCTGGCCAGGTGGCACGAGATTTTTCCCCTTGCATGTTTCTTATTGGCTCAGACTTCTTAATGGCATGTCTGTATAAACTTGTGATACTATTGCAAACATAACATAAATGTGCATATGTTTGAAGTCTAGCTTGCCCTAAAACGATTCGCGACATTTTTCAGTCCATATGTATTCTTTTCAAGAGAAAGAATGCAGATACTCCAAATAAATATGTTTAGTAACTGAAACAAAAATCTTTCTCTCAGCAGATCCCTGTAGAGACACTGGCTGCCTTGAGCGTGCCAATACGGTGCCGGCACCGCATGAAAACTGCAACATCATCAAGTGGCTCGCGGAGCAAACTGCAACTGTGGCGAGATGCAGAGAAGCTGCTATCAGTTCATATGTCACGCATCACTCGCGATAACGAAGAGAGCTACTCACAGCTGCGCCGATACTTCTCGCTCGACGTGTGAGTCTATTTCCACTGTCAGTGACGTGGCCTACCTTCGCCGGCGAAGCACTCGTGAGTGCAGACACGGCTGTTTCGCGGAACATTTGACCGTCAGGTTATACTGTACAGTGCTACACACACTAGAGCGGGAGCCATACAGCTCCAACGAACTGACACGATACGACGATAAGCGCGATGAAAACACAAACAAAAAAAAATTCCGTGTGACTTTATGAATTAGCCCTTTCAGTCACAGATAAATATGTTATTTTTGCCATCGCGACGACCAACATTTTTGTATGAAATGATTGGTTTAACACTCTGTCATATGCCGGGACCAAAAAAAAATTGTTTTTGTCTGATGTTGTTGGTAGCAGCGAATGTTTATATGACTTCGGAATGCAGTCTCAACAAGGAATTATGCCTCCCATCACGCGATAGAATTCCCTTATTCGGCCCTGTCTTCCGCTTTGTGCAGTCTACATCATTGTGTAGTGTCAGAGGCCGCGGTGGTACAGTGTGCAGAATACTCACCTCCCACCTGGGTGGACCGGATTCGATTCCCGGTGATGTCGCTCCAGGATTTTCGCATGTGTGAATCGTACCGGACGATGCCGCTGGTCAGCGGGACTTCTCGAGGATCTCCCGTTTCCCCCGCCCTTGCATTCCGGCGCCGCTCCATAGGGCCTACTCAACTTGCTTCACCCTCATCGGCTCTCAAGACCTCGAATAAGAGCCACCCATATCTCTTCATCCAATTAGAGTGTTAGAATTAACAACGCGACAGTTTACATGACGGTTAGGGTGAGTGAAGAGATTTGGGCGGCTCTTAACGAGGTCTTGAGAGCCTATGAGGGTGATTAAGGATAGTATGGAGCAGCTCCGTAATGAAGGGGCGGGGGAAACGGGATACCCCAGAGAAAACCCTCCCACCAGCGGCATCATCCGGCACGATTCCCACATGCGAAAATCCGGAAGTGACTTGGTCGGGATTGAACCCGGTTCGCCTTGGTGGGAGGCGAGCATGCTAACCGCTCAGCCACCGCGGTCCCATGATGGTTAGGATTTTCAGCACCATTCACGAAGCGCTCATGGAATTAAATAGTTTCAAAGGCTGTGTACAAAAGGGAAATTTCGGACACATTAATCTAACAAAAAGCGCTTATATGTTGAAGAACGACAAGGGGTAAATGTTAAATTTGTGAGTTAAACACTTTGAGTGCGGCACAGATTTACTAAAAATTAAGACAAGCTGTTAGTAAGTCTCTTAAGCTTGCAACTGCCTCGACATCAGTTCTTCTAGTCTCTGTCTTCCCATTTACAACCGTCCGCGTCCTCTTGGTTCATAAAACATCGGACATGTCATCCACACTGTACAACGTTGATTACTGGCCGGCTTTGTGCCAATATAACATCGAGTTGAAAATGTCCCAATAAGATGTTATTTTCTAAGTATAATACCTTATAATCCATCGTGTTAATCTGACGTAGTATTATTTCTCAGCGAACACTATGGAAACTATTGGCAAAGTAGCATTTCTTTACACGTGTCTTCAAAGTATGTGGCTGCCGTAATGTTTCGACAAACTCCATACAACTCAGTAAAATTCAGACGACTTAACATTACGTAAGTAATCAAAGGTTCATTATTTAAGTGGTAAATAATTTCTCCTATACAAGTCACAAATTTTACACCGTAGGGAAAGTTAGTAGATGTAATTTGGTTTTACAAAGTTGTTCACCATTTTTTACAGTATTGAACGACGCGACAAAAAAAAAAAGAAACCGTTTGTAATCAGAACCTAATGGTCTTGCGACTGTTTTAGTAGTGTTGATGTCAGAAGCGTCTGAATTTGATTGGCTGTTCCGTTTTAATTGTCGTGTCGCATGTGACATGCCATGCGTGTCGGAGCAATGTGATCCCGGCACAAGAGCTCGTCATCTGCTCACTAGCCGTCGGTTCTGCCAGACGTCGTTTTGTAATTTCATTCGAGTACATATAATGCGCTGACGTAGCACTGGACCGTCAATCATGCCACTCCTCATTTCCCCCTAATCACAATTTGAACTTTGCCCTCAAAGTAACAAACTTTCATGCATCACCTCTACACTTCTCCCATACCTGACTGACTCTTCACGCGTGCCGGGACGCCTTGTAACCGGCATGCTCCCCTTCTAGACACTTACCTCATTCGCCAAAATACCAGTCACCAACGCCCATCAACTTGCCAACTAGCCCGTAAGAACCTCCTGGTTGGAAGGGCAACACTACATACAAACGTAAGTTTCAGGGTACAACACTTTCTACACTTAACAAAAAAAAAAATGCGCTCTCTCGAGTGCTGAATGACTATCATTGGCTAAGAGTATTGACTTGAAAACTTCGATAATTCTATTACTTGTACTTACCTACTACGTTTGTTATTTGGTCACTCGTTTCCTGAAACGACCTGCGGGACTGTGAGCCAACAATAAACATGTATGAGTGGAGAGTTTTGGGTGTCTCTTAACGAGGTCTCGGGAGCCCATGAGGGTGAAGCGATAGATGTGGCACCCAGTGAGGAAATGGTAGTGCCTGGTTTGCACACAGAACTCTCAACTATAGCCTATAGTCCATTCTCGGTTACTTTCTACTTTACTGAAGCCCTGTTAAAGTTCTATTTTCAGGATATTCCCCCACCTCGTGCAAACAAAGCTTAACTAAGTCTAGAAAATTACGCCGAAGGGACAATGTGCTGCATTCGTGCGCACTCAGTTTAATAATATTTTGTATGAGAACTATTTCTTACTAGGCATAACGAATACACATACTTTATCGCTGTTTTTATTCATAGTAATTATAAATTAATTATTATAATTTATTGACAAAATATAAGTTAAAGTTCGTTGTAACCAAAAATAATATACTTTTGTGTTAACATAGGTATTAAACGCTTGTGATGTATTAAATATTTAGGGAACAATTAAACACGTCTTACAGGGGGTGAGTTTTCAAAGGTTTGATTCAAAAAGTGTGAAGAAACTGTGAATATACTACAGCAGTCAAATTAACTCGCGAAATGTCCTGATCTCTAGCTAAGAATAAATGCATGAAAAATGTTCAGAATGTTCGGTGACAAGCTAGAAATCAAGCACTCCTATAGATAGTTCTCGGTTAATTGAGCATTTTAAAATCGACCTTTGAAAAATGGCATTGCTCCTACCTGCATGTATTTCAACATGCACGCAGACTGACATACGCCCAGTAAAGTTGGTAACAACGGAGGTAAAGTAGTTCCATGTCTGAACATAGTACCTATTAATGATGTCATGCAAGAATTTGTGAATAATGTAATTATATATTTTGCTTTACTTTTTTCAAAGACATATAAGCATTAAAAATTAGCAAATGTTTTAAATATTTACTTTTCTTATAATTCCACAGTTTCACTTGACTGATGCATGAATAAAGTGATCTGGCTCAAGGTAGTGTTAATTTCGCATATGGCGGAAGAATATACAAATGCATACAAGTAGGTCTCATGCAGGGCTTTCAAAAGTGCTCAGTTTACCGTGAAAATCCTATGCGTATGTTTTACTTTCGTATTTAGTTTCGTGATTTCTTTGGTATGTCGTGGGGAACCCTGAAGCAGTTACAAACAAGAAGCAACGTGCTCACACTGTAGTAGCAAGCACCCAATAAGCACAGTTGTCATCTGCCTTAGTAAAAAATAAACCGTAAGGTCTAGCCTACAAGTCACATATATCACAATTTTCCCGGTCAGTAACTTAGACCCATCCAGACAATGCGTCCTCTCAAGACATTGATGTTAAGAGCCACCCAAATGTCTTCTCTGCTCCAGACAATGTGAAATTGAAGACTGTCCAGTGATGCAAGATAAAGAAATATGTACTCTTAAGTCACGTCTGTCGGCAAAATACAAACAAAACCATTGTTGAATGGCCCGTTATTTCGCAACGTTATGTCGGTAACAGCATATTTCCCAAATTATATAAAATATTATATAATTATATAAAATATGTTACCTACATATATTTTAATGGACAAATTATGTGTAGAGACCTGAAAAATTCGCGAGTTCAATGACCTGTAGGTTATACACCATTGTCGTATGTCTAAACCCCACAAATGTAAATGTTAATTGGTTGCGTGTTGCATTAGCGGAAGACGGTGACTGGGTCTGCATTTTATTGTGTGTTGATTATTGGCTCAGAGTTGTTCATGAGGTGTAAACTAACGGGCGGGCCAATAGCATACGCAATACAAACGTACGACGTTTTGAATTCTCTAACTTGTCCCAAAATGAAAGCGCGAATTTTTCAGGTCTCTAATTATGTGTCTTGCTCCTGGTAAAGTTGGTACCGACGGAGGAAACGCATGTATATGTCTTGGCGTTCAGTTAAAATGGTTAAGTTATAATTTTCGAATACTGAAAACATTTATTTTGTTTACTATTTTCTTAACGCGTGTAAGTGTAAGAACAAAACTATTTACTTTTCTAATAATTTCGCAGTTACACTTGACTGGCGTATGGATAAAGTGATCACGCCCACAGCAATGTTAATTTAACATACGGCGGAAGAATACAGAATGGGCATAAAGTATAGGCTAGTCACGGTAAAGTGAGTACTTTTGAAAGCCATATCATTTGGAAGAGTAGTCAATTAAATATATTTTATTTCAGTCTTAGACGTTAAATTCTAAGCGCGGTGGTATATAAACACTGTGTTTATTACTTACATAGCAATATTTATTTAAAAAAGGTTGTTAAAAAATAAAAACTGGCTGAAAGAAATAATTTACTAGGGCCGCAATAGTGCTCACTTTATCGTGAACAGCATATATATCTTATGTAGTACTATCAAAAGTGCCCAGTATATCTTGATTAGCCTGTAGTAATATATAATTCCACCTGCGTTTTTCAGTGGCCGCTGCCTCATTGACAATACGATTTATTTGGGTCACATTGTAGATGATACAATCACACTTTCAGCAATTTTTTATTCGAGTCTGGGCCGTCTAGGACGTATCTTATGAACACCAGTCCAAACACGAAATCAACATGTATGTACAAATGTCTGAGCCGGCGCTCAAATGGATTCGAGAAATTGATGTGTACCTAAAGAGTACTTGAAATGTCATGTTCCCTTATCACATCATCACTTCCAGTGAGATGAGTGACAGTATAGCGACACGTCGCTGACGTCACTAGGGGAGCTAGCGGAGCGCGGCAGAGGTGAAGTTTGCAATACACGACTTCTGCTAACTCCGACAGTCAGTGAGTCATTGCAGTTTCTGCAACAAACGTATGTTCTACGTCGGACCTTACTAGCATCGTCTTATTGCTCTCTTGTACCACCGGGTCACAGGATAGGTCCAACATCCTACCAAGGTTCTGCGCCACAATGCGTTTCAAAACTCTGTAGCAACTTGCTACGTTTATGATTGGACAATATATTTTCGAGACAGTTTAGTTGTTTGCAGCCGAAACACAGGTGTGTAGCATTTAGGCAGTAAAATTCCCATGGTCGCAGTTAAATAGGTGAAAAGTTTCACACACGATGACAGCCAGTAGAAAACTGTACCTTAAGTAATGTATACTGTCGCGTGACGGTTTAGGGATTATAGAACGATGTCGGCTCACAACCACAACCCCTCACCCCCCCCCCCCCCCCCCCCCCCCCCCCCCCCCCCCCCCCCCCCCCCCCCC